>OX183132.1:36181758-36224258 GCA_945261195.1 Cryptosula pallasiana | reverse complement strand
GCTTCAGATGAAGTTAATTGTAGTTCTCAGACTAAAATAGCATGCCCCGAAGGCTATTATAAATGCACCAATGGGTGAGATTTGATTCTTACACCAATGTTTCATAATTCAGGATTTATTGAATCCTGTTTGCGTTGATGCCAGAGTCATAATTCATTTTGAAAAATTTGGCAGTTTAACTGGTGTTGTCACCGTTATTTTAAGATACTTGATTGATAATCCAGTTATCAGTTTTCACATCCTAAATTTTTTGCAGCAAGTAAAGTGGTCCTTGATTCTTGCAGAGTGAACTTGGACCGAGTTCCTGACGGAGTAAGCAGAGACTGTGTAGCTGAGCCAATGATATGTGACAGTGTGCAGCATTGTACAGACAACTCCGATGAGTCACAGTACTGCAGTAAGTTGGCTTTGCACATGCATAACTCCATGTAGTAATGTATAACTCTATGTGGTAATGTATAACTCTATGTGGTAATGAATAACTCTATGTGGTAATGTATAACTCTATGTGGTAATGTACAACTCTACGTGGTAATGTATAACTCTATGTGGTAATGTATAACTCTATGTGGTAATGAATAACTCTATGTGGTAATGTATAACTCTATGTAGAAATGTATAACTCTATGTGGTAATGTATAACTCTATGTAGAAATGTATAACTCTATGTGGTAATGTATAACTCTATGTAGAAATGTATAACTCTATGTGGTAATGTATAATTCTATGTAGAAATGTATAACTCTATGTGGTAATGTATAACTCTATGTAGAAATGTATAACTCTATGTGGTAATGTATAACTCTATGTAGAAATGTATAACTCTATGTGGTAATGTATAACTCTATGTGATAATGTACAACTCTATGTGATAATGTATAACTCTATGTGGTAAGGTACAACTCTATGTGGTAATGTATAACTCTACGTGGTAATGAATAACTCTATGTGGTAATGTATAACTCTATGTGGTAATGAATAACTCTATGTGGTAATGTATAACTCGATGTGGTAATGAATAACTCTATGTGGTAATGAATAACTCTATGTGGTAATGTATAACTCTATGTAATAATGTATAACTCTATGTGGTAATGTATAACTCTATGTGGTAATGTATAACTCTATGTGGTAATGTATAACTCTATGTGGTAATGAATAACTCTATGTAATAATGTATAACTCTATGTGGTAATGTATAACTCTATGTGGTAATGTATAACTCTATGTGGTAATGTATAACTCTATGTGGTAATGTATAACTCTATGTAATAATGTATAACTCTATGTAATAATGTATAACTCTATGTAGTATAGTAATGCAATGTTGCATATTTTGCAGGTGACTGCTTGGTCTGCGATACATCTCATGGGTGTATAGATACAATTCAAGCCTGTAGCCTTTGCTCCCAAACTGAAGCTTGTACAGACATAATTAACTATCACTATAATATAAATAACAGGGCTATAGCCTCATCAGCATTTTTTATTTTTTTAAATATAAACTTTTTGTTGTCCATTTGGATGTTGATAGAAATTTACTCCTAGCTAGCAGTATCGTTGTCTACCATTTTTTAACTGAATATGACCTACATGTAATACACTTCACTTGTTGTGGGATTCTATGGCTATTCATAAAATTAGTCACATTCTGGGACCATTACATCATTTCCTCCTGAACCTGGTCACTCTCTGGCCTGAGTGACACACGCAGGCAGGTACACTTGATGAATCTTCTCTAGTGTCCATCTACACCTACGTCACGCATAGAATGAGGATGAGCCTTTTCATTGGTCCACTATTTACAGATATTTTTTCCTTTAAATGGTAACTCCAGCGGTCGTTCCTACCATTGTATGTAGCCAAGGCAACAACGCAACACGGCAACGCTACAGGATTATTGTTGAGGATAATCTATCAAGACTTCCACAGAGCTGTCTGTGGTCTAACCATTACTAGTCAGTTACTAACCATTGACAAGGTCTCATCAGATCTACAAGTATACCTCAGAAAAACAATGTTCGTGTTGAAACCATTTCAAGCTTTTTTCATCTATATTGTGTTTCACTCGTTAACTTTGGCTGTTAACTCTATCAAGTTAACAGAAAAATGTGAGGTAAGTTTGTATCTATAATACGTAATATTGCATAAGCCTTGCCAACTCTATCTTCTATTTTATATTGGCTTTGTTGTTCTCGCATTTTTGGGTTATTGCCAAATTAGCTTTCAAGTTTTGAAAATGTTGTGCAATTTTTTTTGTTGACGCACGTAATACTGGCACTTCATGTCGCTTTTGTAGATGAAAAGTCACTCTTGGATATAAAAAAATGACACAATTTTCTAACAGGTTGTTTGCTATCTTTGTTCGTTATTTGTTTGGCTAGTCATAAATTGATTGTTTTTTTAAAGCATTTCTTAGAGTACCGATTTCCATAACAAAAGCTTTGCCAAGGAGAGCAAACCACTTTGGTGTGCCGACAAATGTTTATTTTCAAGTACACTAACAAAGTCCTCAACCCAGCTGGAAAGTGTTTTTTTTGTATAAACAAATTGGCAATAACAACAATTCCTCGTCTGGGGTATAACAAACTGAGTGATTTTGACATATTTCAAAAGATTTGAGATCATGGTTGGTATGGTCTGGATTTCGCTTTAAATTTGACCACATTTGTCTGTAAAATTGATCAACGGCATCAAGCTTTCGGTTGTCACAAGTTTCTGCGTTATGATTGTTTATTTCATTTCATTGTACCACAATTTTGTAAGGTTTTAGCATATTTTGTAATATTTTATCATGTTAAACGATCACACACCCTTCATTAAGTACGAAATTATCATAAAGTGCTTTCTCTATCATCAGTTATCTTTATTACAGATCTTAATTATGTAACAGTTGGCAGATTTCTGTAACGTTTGCATACATTTCTCAAGCCAATCCCTCAAACTTCGCTGAAAGATTTTTAGTTTTTTTTTGGCGTTCAATTCAATATCGGCAATGGACATTCTATATTTCTGCACTAGTATAGTGGTAGCCATCTTTAATAGTTATGTAATGTTTTTGTGGTTGCTATTGTAAACAAAAGTCATACTAACAAGTGTTTGATAAAGCAACATATTACATAACTCGAATTTTATATACATTCTTCTAAATTTATTCTCTTGAAACGATGTATTTGGCTGCAAATTCAGTAATGCAACATCCTTTTCGATATTGTTATAAACAATCCTGTAACTTAGTTAATAAAGCCACACGCTTGCGAGCGAGCGCGTATGCAAAATAGGAAGTGGACTCTGTCAGATTTAAATAGATTATTTTGGTAAATGAGTGACTCATCAGCAGGGTGCGGACAGTAATTTATTATGTAAATATATTGTAATCTACAAACACCTATAGTACATCTCACTGTTACTGCGTCTGTGGCTGGCTAGAGATCATAGGGGTTACCACACTGTCGTGCTATCTACTAACCAAAGCACACTTCCTCAATTTATTATTTATGAGCATGATCTAGCAGAACTTGAACCAGAGCATCTCTATAGCTGAGGGGATGGTGTGGTTGTTCATCAATTTAGGGTTTGCATGTTCAAATCCCGGTAACCCCAAATTCTTTTTTAATTAAATCATATTTGTACATTGTACATTGAACAGTATGAGACATATGAATCATGTGAAAATTTGTTTCAGTTTTAATGATATGCGGAGAAAGCGCATAATGATAGGAGATGATAATGTGACTAAAAACTATGCGTAATAATTTTACTACTACATACAGGTTTTAACTACAACAAGGTTTTGGGGTATAAAAGCTGTGCAAAATCTTCCTTTTTATTAAAAATAGTTGGTTATGAAACAACGACACGAATGATAACAAAATAAAAATGGTAACCGCATCGGGTGGCCAAGACAGGTAAACAAGCTAGGGATGCCTATACTTGTGTGTGACAGTAATCTTGGGAAATCTGTCTATTGACAGATGAAGATAAATGATGGAAGATTAGAAAATATATCTTACATATCTGTGTGCAAGACCTGGAGGGGCGTTTGTTACTATCAATTGGTGATATCCTAGCTGAGTCAATTATATATGTATCATAAATAATATATTCTATCAATAATCTGTGAAGTAATTATAGATATATATAGAATTCCGTAAACTGCTTTGATAAGAATCATGTGAAACTATAGTTTTCTAAGTTTTATTTGCTAGTTAGATAGTTTTTTTTAGACAGGAAATGTTTCCTGTAGCCATTTTAGTTAGCGTAATAGCAGAAATGCAAGTCATAATCATTCAACTAGACTGAATCAAGTACAGACTAGTGAGTTTGCGAGAAAAATCTCACTTGCAAGTAAGGGAACGTAGGATATCCACCTAGTGATTAGTTTATTACGTTTAGGTGAATGTTTATGAATAGGCTGCAAAAATCTTGCCGAGTGAGCACCAATTCCATGGCTGAAAACAGTTTCCATTTTCACAGCAATTTTCTCTTACACTCGTTATTATAAATGACAATAATAATAACAAATATACATTAATTATTGATAACAACAACAATCATTATTGCATTTTTGTTTTCAATAGATACGTCCATAAAAACATATAAAAATGTAACCGTGGTATTATTTTCACTGCATTGAGTGAGAGAAAAGAAGTTGATCAAACCCATTGATGAGAGAATTCTCAGTAAAAAAATATTTAAATTGAGGCAGGCTTCTCGTATAAAATTTAATGGTCTGTCAATATTGAAAATTGTCGTATACGAGAGCTTTTACGTGGGGCAAGACAGGTAATTTCTGATAATTCAGTCTACGTGAATTCTTTCACGTACTCGTTAATGGCCTCGTTACCCTCCAGCAAACTCCCTGTTAGAATGTTTGCTCCCTCTAATTTCTCTCCTGGAAAAAGTTTGTCAGTACAAGCTTGGCTTTTAGCTATAAGAACATTCAAGTTCAATAAAAATTTATTTTATTATAGACGGATTTAGTGTCTTAATAATTCTTACTCTAGCATAGAAGTGATATTACCATTTTTAATCAAAGTAAAAACATGATATGTATATTGCTGTACAATGTATACTCAATGCGTGTGTTGTAATTTATTCCAGAACTATCTATGTCGGAATACACACAGACTAAAGTGGACGTGTGTCTGCGCTGAACGAGCAGAAAAGAAACCCAACACTCGTAAGTAATAACTGATGATTTCCAAACAAGCTGTAAGACGGTGTGGGTTTGAGAGAGGAAGTGGGATTCACACATGCGAGGAAGATATGGATAGTCGATTGCTGATTTAATCTTGTACTAATTTGTTATGTTGACACTCAATGTGAAGATCACAGGATGGCACGCTAACAAGGGCTTACTTTTCAGCAGGATGCTCAGACGTGTAATTCATCTATCCGCTGATTTGATTGCTGCTATAAATAGTTGAGATTAGTTGTTTGTTGGACCAAAGAAAAACTTTTGTCATCAAAATCGCTACTGCACAATTTTTGTTTTCATGCTTTATATTTCTTGTTTGTTTGTTAAGGATTGTGTGCAGAAGATGATTTTTATGAGCTAATGACGATATTTGCCGAAATTGAAAAGAATTCAAGATTTGAAAGGGTCTGTGGAGAAGTTGATTTGTCCATTGACAAAGACGACATGGAAGGTAATACACGATTTTGGTAGATCAATTCATACTGTGCCCTTTTAGTCCGTTAATTTTGGGTTAAAAACTTATTTGCTTATTTATCTATTTGTTGATTTGTTTGTTTATATACTCATTTCTGATTTGTTTATTTGGTTATTTGTTTATTTTTTATTTATTTATTTTTGTATTTTAGTTTTATTTATTTATTTATTTATTTGTTATTTATTTAAATTTTTCATTCATTCATTTGTTTGATTAATCATTTAACTAGTTGATTGTTGATTTATTTATTTATTTGTGAAAGCAAATATTTATCTATTTACATTTTAAGTTTTGTTTATCCATTCATTTTTCTGGTTATTTATTTGTTTATTTACAGAACCTGACAAAGACGGCGATAATAAAGTTCGGGTGAAGCGATTGAGAACTGATGAAAGTCTAGGGAAAGTATTCAAGTACAAAGAGTATCCCAGGGGCAAGACAAATATCACCTTATACCATCAGCTGTATGCTGAAGCCTACACAAAACACATGGAGGAGAGAATCGTTGCAGCTGTGTACAGTGGAACAGCCAGTAAGCTCATTTCTATTGACATTATAAATGAAACACATTCAGCTCATTCACTCTGGGAGTTGTTTGCTCACCAAAGTTACTAAACTGTTTCTAAAAGATTTTTTCTCTTAACTTTACTTATGATCCACAAAATTGATGCATTATTAGCTTAAATCCACTCCTGTCCACCCTTTAAATCCACCCCTGTCAAAAATTTCCTTTTATGTACAAATATTTTTTAGTTGAGAAGTTTTCCAAGGAAAGCAGAGGACCGTCTCATAGAACTCGTAGATCCACAGCTATGTTTGACCACTCAATACTTGGGTACAAGTCTATATTCTACTACAATATATACAACGCACCAGGTGGAGCTCTCAGTCAGGAATCTGTCACCATTGCAGCAGCACTTTCTGATTGGGCAGCAAAAGCTCCATTTTGTTTTCGAGAACGAGTTTCATCACAAGAACCTCCAGCCGACTTCAGCATTGATTTCTTAAGCGGTAAAACTTTTGTTCATTGTAACTTGTGTCATTTTAGCCTAAGGTCCGTATGAAACCTACGGCCTTTGTTGCACAATACTGATCCAATGCTAGGTCTGAGTGGCTTAAGAAACTTTTAGCCTGAAGGCCAAATTATTCTAGCTCATTTAGCCAATAATTAATTGTAACTAAGACTCTTTAATCTTAGGGCGTACTTTTTCCAATGCCCTTGTAGTATGAGGCCAGTTAGTTCAAGGTCTAATTAACCTAAAGCTTTTTTAATTTGCATTCAAAGTACATATCAAATGTCATTAAACGTTCAACCTGTTTTGGTTCAGCTCAAAGATTTGGAAACAGCAACGAGCAGTCAAAGACTACTAGTACATCAGTGGGAAGACAAGTCCAGTTAAACAAATTCTTTAGCTTCATCACTGGCAATGCTAGTAAGTGGACATAATATTCAGAGGCCCTTTCAGTTATGCAATATGTGATCTACGAATTTGGGCATCAACAAAAATGGTGCTATGTTAAAATTTTTGAGACATTTAATGGATCATTAACTCCACGCACATCACTCTGTGAAGACAAAAGGGAGGTTTTTAGAAAAAAGTTCTTGGATTATGTTAAGTCAGAAAATACCAACAAAGTTTTCGTTTTTGACTGTAAAACAATAATGCTTTTAGTTCATTGCGAATGTGTTTAGTTATTTACAATGCTGCTGCATATTGAAAGAATAAAATGATCACAAGCAATAATAAGTTGCTGTAACAAAGAAATTTCAAGTTTCTCTCTCACAAACAGCTGCCAATTAAAAGCTGCTCATTTCCGTTAAATTGCAGAGATATAAAACATGTACGTAAACTTGATTAGTATAATTATTATTATTGGTAATAATTTTATTCTTACCTGTTGGAATACTGTACAAATAAAAATAGATAATAAAATTTGATGGAAGCTTATCATTTTAGTAGACTGACTGTTTTCACTTTCCTACTGAAGCAGCTCTTGTTTTGATTACAGCATTATGTATAATGTACGTCAAAGTTGTCTTTTTTAAAGAAGACAACTCCAATGCTAATATAAAACTGCTTTCTGAGAAAACAATTATTATGATTTTGCCTGCTTTTAACCAAAAACTTTTTTATTATTTGAAGTCTTCAGCACATCAAAGTGATTTTAACTGAGTCTTCAGTTTTGAGATTAATAGTGTCTAATGCAGAAATAAATTATTTCAGTACAGTGCCAATCGTGCTAGCCTCAGAGCTTCTTAGTGTTTGTAAATAACTTTTAATATAAAAATGGTAACGACCGCAATTAAAAAACATTCCAATTAATTAAGTTTTCCCAAGATTCTTCAGTTTTTCACACAATGTATAGTCAATTATACGGAGTATTATAGCAAGAACTATAATAATAAATCTAAATAATTAGTCCAAGTGACCATGTTTATTATTAAATTATCCACTTTGGTTTGTCATGATAAAATTTGTACGATAATTAAAAATTGAATTAATCGGAATAGCAAAGATTATATTTAATTAATTTATTCTTCAATTTTTAACAGCCGAAGAGAAACATCGGCTAACTTGTGACAAATAATTTTTACCTGCCACGAACGATGCAAATTTCAGTCACTAAGTAATATACTGATACTGGATAATAATGAACCTTTATATACATAAATCCAGCTCAATGGAATTTTTTTTAGTAACAATTTTTGTGTTTTTCCGTTTTTTCGCCAATGTATCACTCGATAGGGCTAGTTCACTGACAAAAAGCAGAAAAAATTGGATAAGTTTGAGTCATTAAAAAGCTAGTAAATTTATAATAAGTTTTACAATATGTTTAAAGATCCAGGAGTTCCAAGAGAAGTTAGCCTTGATGCTGTTATGTTGCATGAAGCCGGGCATCTGCTAGGCGTCCCACACGGTACCAATCCAGTATCATGCTCTGCTATGTATACCTTCTATAATCCTAACGATGCCAACAATTTGCTGGGTGACTTTGAGAGAGTGCAGGTGAAACAGTTATATGGTAAGTGCTATTTAATGTCCATGTCAATGGGTTTATCTTTTTATAAGTCTATGCATAAATTTGATTCAATATTAATGAATAATTTTATGTTTATGTGTTATTACAGGTAGCTGCTATGGAACCACAGATGCAATGACAAACATAAGATTCGCAGTAAATGGAGTGCCGTACACGACCACTTTCATATGTCGTCAGACTGCTGTTTGGGAGTACTCTTATGACCTAGACAGAGCAATTGGAAGTACGTTGTAAATTCCTAGCGCTCAGGCTAAAAGCCAAAACACACCTCTAATGCGGAATGTGCGGTTGTTGAAATAAAAGATCCGCTGTCTGCAGCGCTTTAAACGACCTCTGGGGTCAACAATTAGACATGAAAGTAATGAACAAAAGTCATCGGAAATTTATAAAAAATGACTTCAGCAAAAATTTTAGATTTTAAATATAAAAATCACATAAGCATTCTATTTGTATTTATCAATCATTCCTAATTTTTATTTTACAGTCCTCATGTAAATATAATCAAATTTAAATTTGGTATTCAATGTTACCAATTAAAAATAATTCTTGTCAAATAAATGTAAAATGCATAACTTTTTATAATTTTCTAAAAAATATTTTAGGAAATCTTGAAGAAATTTTGAGGATTTTATTTTCAGACTCTGAGTTTTTATTGTTATATTGTATATGATATTTATTATACTCATTTTCCAATTTGTAAACAATTGAAACTTTATGTTAATTTAACTATAATTTACCAATTTTTGAGGTATAATAAAATATTAAAAATTTTTCAAATTTAAATGAGAGTTTTTGAAAGATATTGAATGATTTTTTAGCAGCAAACTATAATAAATTGTAACTCAAAGACTAAAAAAGTCTAAAGTTCTTTCAAGACTTCCTGAATATTTTTTGTCCAATATATGTCAACCTAACACTGATGCTTTGCCATGATAGACAGTTAATTCTGAGTGTGTACATGTAGATCCTATAAGAACTGATCAGATGTTCTCAGGCATAAACAATAACATTGACGCTATGTTACACGTAGACTCAGGTCCTGCAGAACGTTTCCCGCTTATCTATGTATTCAAAGGTTTGGTTTATTTATTAAATATCTTGGGTGATTTTATTGTTAGTGTAACAGAGGACTACTTTCGTAAATATTTGGCGATCTCGTATTCTAAACATTGGAATGAACACCTACAGGAATGAACGCAGACTTAGCTAAAATGAGGGTAGATACCTCTTGGAATGAACATCACCAGAGCTTGAAGGAATGTTGTCTGCGCTATAGGGAAAAAACCTTTCACGTTCATTTTCAGAAATGTCGACATTCATTGCAGGCTTATAAATTACCCGTTTGACTTGCGTTTCAGCAATAATAAAGTTTCCCGTTTTTATCAAAATAGACAACAACTTAAAGTTCAAATTGATTCTTTATATGTTGACTTTTCCAGGAATGGATGTGATCGTTATCCTCTTTGTAGCAATACCGACACCTATTCCAGGTTTATTGACGTTCATTCTGTGGGATTTCCAAGTTTATTCTAGCTATGTCTGCATTAATTTCTGTCGATGTTCATTCCAACTCCCTGTGTACTTTATACCAGAAGTGTTGTGAAGGCATATTTTATATATTATTTATTTTTTAGGTACCCAAGTGTTTTCATACAGATATGATTACAACAATTTTCAAAGGATGGTATACGTTAGCACTGTCACTGTCTACTCTTTGTCGCGGAGTCAGCTGACTAGTGTGAATGCTGCCTTTTGGTCCGATGACGCATCTCAAATCTATTTGTTCTCTGGAAACAGAGTAAGTACAGAAAATACACAGTAGATGCTTTTGCTTCTGTCATTTTGTTTTTGCAATCTTGCTTTCAATTATAGTCAAATGAAGAATAATAAAATAAATACTAATTTTACAAAAACCGCAAAAAATAAATTATAATTTGAAAACAACAGCAAAAATAAATAATAAATAAACAGCATCAAAATAAATAATAAAAAAAACTAATGTATTAAATGATAGATAAATTAGGAATGAAATAAATAATAAATATATCAATAAGTAACAATTAAGCCTGCGAAATCTTGAATACCTATTTAATTGAGATGCAGCGACTAGTACGCTAGTAATTGGAGAAACTAAAAAGCTGCTCTTGATTTTACCAGGTGTGCATTTATGATGGAAACTGGATGTTCGTCAAGTGTAATAAGATCAACTTCAGATTTCCAGGATTGACCAACTCACCAATAGACGCTGCTTATCAAATGCCAAAGGCCACCAGTGGGACCACCCAGTGAGTTTACTAGTCTAAACATCCTACTAACAGGAAGTGAGCAATTCCAATATGCATTGTTGATGTATCAGTGGTATAAATGTTATTGGATATATTGTAGGTGTGTGTTCTTCAGAGGTAACTCTATTTACACAGGAGAATATAGCCCACCAACTGGATGGTTTATAACTTATAGCGGGAACTTACCTAACCAGTCAGCATATGTTTGGCAAGATCTTTGCGAAAACTTATGCTAAAAAACTAAACCGCAATGGTTGTGATTTTTTCTCATTATAATTTTTCACTCCAAGACAAATAAAAAAAATTAATTTTGTTTTATGTTTTTGTGCTATATTGTTTTAGTTAAAATGTTTCAACTGCCAAATGTCTATATATATATTTATGTTTGTCTGTTGTTGTACAGTGTGCGACATATGCAGGTATCTCTAATATATTTTACTATATGCATCATATATACATGTGGCTACATGTACACGTAAGCTTTTATCTTTGTTGTCGATACTGTAGTGAAATTCTGCTGCCACATTTGTCAGCTACTTTGCTAGTATTGGTTATGTGATTTACGAGACTTTTGTCCAGTGTTCTCTTCGACTACAAACTATTTATTTGCCTCTGGCACTAATACTACTGCCTTTTATAGTCATTTCACTTCCTCTGACTTTGATTTCCTTTTGTCTTCTATCAGCAAATATCCTTTCTAAATGTCAGAGATCTTTTGTTTGATAACCACAGTTCTTCAGTCATACGCATGAGAGAGAATTTTCATGGAATTATTTTTCTGCTATATACATTTACAATGCAAGGTAGACTAATAAGCCACATTCAATTTTGCTGAGGCCATCAACTTCACAGTCTTATATATATTTTGTTGTTTACATGATCTCGCAGAACCTTCCTAGGTTGAGAAAGATCGGAAATTTCCTCTTAATTTTTTGGGTTTTTTTGTCGTTTTTTTTTGCTTTGCTTGACAATGTGTTAGGTTGGGTTTCTTCAAATGGTTTTTGCCATGAGTTGTGAGTGACTTATAGAGTTTTATTGGGCTGGAAGTAAATCTTTAGTTTGAGACTACATCACCATCTCCATGTGGTGTGGTTTTATATAGCTGTATAGTAACTTTTACTACTCTTTTGAATGGCGCGGAAACTGTGAAGGTAATGTTGGGGCTCTATAGTGGGGAATAGATGGACGGTAGAGGATGTCAGTTAAAATGCGAAATCTTGATTCTGTTACTACTCACGTTTTTAAATAACGCAAAGGTTTTCACCAAAAACCATTACCTCCATCACTCTCTGAGAGAATTGGCCAATGTAAGCTAGTCTGTACAGGATAGAACACGATGCGCTACCAAAACAATACACAGTAGTACAAAAACAGGTGCATGTATATTCAATTTTACAGTTATTTCAACCTCTCGCACTTCTCTCTGTTAATAAATCAAAATTATTTTTACATATTCCTAATAGACAACAGCCCTCGGCAACTCTAAGAATATAATTAACAAGCCTGCTCAAAAAAACAATTAAGGTGAATTTGGTTTTTCTCGAAATGCAATTGTTTTCCAAATAATACAATCAAATGCATTGTAACTTGGATATTGAACAATACACAAGTATTGTAGTGAATTTTTAAGACCTGTAACAGTGTGCATTTGCTTACCGATTGTTATTGCATCAAACTTATAGACATCGGATGACGAAAACAGTAGTTTTTTATATATACCGAACACCCCGGCCCTGCAGATGCAGGACACCCGAGCCCTGGGAGACTATGCCGGGCCGGCAACAAGGCGGCTGCCACAAACTGAGAAACCAAAATAGTCTCAGAGGACTCAGAAGCCCATATCTACCTTATACCTACCTGTATAACCGACAAAACCGGGAGCAAATGCTTATAAAGACAGAGAACCTACCACAGGAAGTGTGGAAGCTCAGGATTGGCTAGTGAGCCCGTGACATAGTCGTCTACTTCTGGGCTGCACTTACCTTTAACTCATTATCTAGTATTTCATCCCTCAGTATGTTGATTTGTTACATTATGCTCTACTTATGTTCTATTCAGCAATTGTATGTTTTACTTCCTATGCTCAGCATGCAAAAAGCAGAGCTTTGCCATAACTTGTTAAATTGTATTGCATCTTGTACCTTATTGTTATTCTTGGGATAGAATAAATGCATTCTACTCTAAAGCACTGTGCCGAGTCCGCTTTACTTGTTACGAATTAGAGAATACTCATTTCTTCAGATTAGTTGTCATACCGACACAGGGTTGCCTCTTGGAGAGAGGTGATTGGTGGCAGAAGGTCATTGGCAGCTACCGACCTGACTGTGCCATCGAACGAGGAGTTTGGCTGGTGGCAGAGTTTTAGTTAGTGGATTAGTAGTCCCCCAAAATCCACTACAATGTGCTTGTGACATATTTAAGCTACAGAAGTTATACTACGTCTATTTTATCTAACATTATTTTGTCAGTTAAAAATAACCAACTAGTTGGATATTATGTAATGCTATTTACCGGCATTTTCACAAAAGTCACTCTGGCCGTAGCCCTTTCGCAGGTTGGGCACTAAAACTTTGTGATCAACTTCCTATTTTCCTTTTTTGTGCTGATGTAAACATGTTTACCTTTAAACAGTACCACCCTACAAGAATGTACTGTAGTTGACTTATCTGATTGCAGCAGTACTAACGATGGCAGTAGTGATAGTGGCAGTACAGGGGTAGTACTAATGGTGGCCGTACTAAAACCATAAAATGAATGATAGCAAAGACTACTCACTCTATATCAGTTTCGTTAAAAGACTGGTAGCCATCGTCAATGCTGGAAGGAAACAGCTCAGGTGTGAGTCAAAACTCCATGTCCATTTTCCTAGTTGACTTCAAATTGAAGTCTTTGTCAAACTTGTAAACCTGAGCAAGATAACATCATAAATTGACCTGTACCAAGTGCAAGAGAGGACAACACTTGGAATGAATAAGTCATTAGATAATTTTGAAGACAGACCACTAACTTGATCAAGTCAAATAATAATACTCACCCTTCTGTCAAACATAAAATCTTTGAGTTATTTCATCCCAAGAAGCTGCATTGATGTCTTGTATGCTGTTTCTAGCTAAAGTGGATACGCTCTGGTAGGTTTCAGTGTAAGCCGCACTTGGATGTTGGTATCTATACTTGTACATGTCGTTTCCTGTACAAAGGGAGACAATTCCCTTTATAAAATGATAAAATAGAGTGATGCAAATTGTTTGGTGGGTAAATAAATAAAAAAAGACTGAGTACCTTGAACAACATAAAGCAGGGGTGTACTGGACGTTACTGCAGTGCCCCTTTGTGATCCATTGTAGTCTTAAAACAGTATTAATCTGGGTGTTGTTTATTGGGTAACCATGATTGTGAAGTGGATCGTGTTGGTAGGGTTCCCTCTACCGTCCACTAACGAACGGCTGTCCACAACGGGGAGCTGGTGAAACAGCCAAACAACACCTCTCTCCAAGAGGTAACACAGGGTCGGTCAGACCTGCAGGGTGCAACAAGGAAGTTGCTCACCACTTCACAACTAATGAGTGCACGGCTCAAACAAACTAGGCAGAGATCAAGTAATAGACACATTTATTGTCCACATATCCATGCTCTAGGGAGGAAATTGCCAAAAAAAGGAGTTAACAGCAGTAGCAGTAAGTGATAAGTGGCATAGAACATACAGAGAACCAGCTTTTTATAGGTTGATGACAGGACGTTGATTGCATCAGCATGTGTTTAACCAATAAGCATTACAGGAAGTGAAATTAACCAATTAATATAAAACAATGCATACAATAACGCACAACATTAAACGTACAAGCTGTCTAGTGGCAAGGAATAATACTATAAATAAGGTTTTCAGTCTTTGGCAGCCTCAGGTCCTTGATAGGTAAGATGTAAAGGTAGGTAGGTCCTGGATCTGTCCTTCTTAGGCTATTTCTGCAGCTCTAACTATGGGGTCCATCTTGTTGCCAGCCCGGTATGTCACTGCAGGGCCGGTAAAGGTCACTCCTGGGTGGGTAAAGCACACTGCAGGGACAATCCGGAAAGCTGCAGGGCCAGTAAGGTTTCTTTTCCTTCTTCCAACGTGCTGGTGTTCTCTACTATTACTCTGGGAGGTCTGTCTGACTGAATACCTCAGAGTCACCTCTACAATAACATATGTGTGCTGTTGCTTGAGAAATACTGTTCTATTCTAAATGAAAATGTGGTTTTGAGGTCTATTCACAGCAAATCAATATTATGCCGGCCGGCACCTCGACTCGTTTTGCTATTGTGCATATCAGCCCTCATCACTAGCTAATATTGTTACTTTTTTGCTGTTGTTAAAATTTTGATGAAAATAAATTACAATACAATACAATGCATAAATATTGTAAGGTTTTGAAAAGGCAAAGGAGGAGAGAAAAATAAGAAGAAAAATATTTAACGTTGTTGTTATGTATTGTTAATTAAAAATTCTTTTAATAGCCTTTATGTGGTTTTTTAAGTAATTTTACTCATCCTCCATAATACTTCCATGATTTATTATTTATTTTTCAATTTTTATCACTATAATGAATTCACTTCACATTTCACTCACCATACAAGTTCTTTATTGTAGATCTTTTGCAGCTGGCCATGTTTGTAGGAATATTCTTATTACATCCAAGATTTATTGCAGCGATGTCAAAGCTGCCAATTTTTTACT
Source organism: Cryptosula pallasiana (assembly GCA_945261195.1). Classification (NCBI taxonomy): domain Eukaryota; kingdom Metazoa; phylum Bryozoa; class Gymnolaemata; order Cheilostomatida; family Cryptosulidae; genus Cryptosula; species Cryptosula pallasiana. The sequence goes on along the minus strand of OX183132.1, from coordinate 36,208,545 downwards.
TTTTGTGGGTAAGATGATCTTTACACTCACCAAGTATGTATCGTATCTTCAAACATGCTGACAACTCAGTACTGCTTACTTTTTGTACAAACAAACGGTAGTCTCAGTGGACCAATCAGCTAAAGCAGCAGCGATAGTTGAATCTTTGTTAAGAAACACGTGTGGCAAGTTTGCATGTGTGTAGTTGATTTTACATGAGTAGCCATCTTGGTTCAAAAGAATGCCAGAATTAAATTGAGATTGTTTCTGTCTATCAAAAATTTTCGATCATTGATAGTTCTTATACTTGGACCATTGGCAAATCTTCCAACTATACAAAAAATTAGACACTTTTTGCAGCAAAAAAGTAATCTGCACATTTATTATGCTAGTAAGATTTTAAGTTATGCGTTATAGATTAAAGAATGGCTCCGGGCATTTCTATATTTATCTGATATGTCATTGATATGTTCTTATGAGGTGCTTCAAATACCAACTTCGTCAAAATTCAATTTATTTCTATGTTTTCTTAACAACATTAATAACAAGCATGTTGTGAGTATTGTCTCCCCTTCGAAATCTTTTGGGAAAACCTATTACGTACGAAAGTGTTTTAGCGAACTTAGGGAACGCTAGACTTTTGTTTGGATCACCAAAATCGCTGAAGCATAACAGCAACGCTAGTATATCGTTGATAAATAACAGTACAAGTGGCCTGGCTCTTGATTGATATAACTAGTAGCGGCACATGGTGGTTAGTAGTGAAAACAAAAGTTTAGCGGGTTGCTAAAACACTTTCGTGCGTACGTCATAGGTTTTCCCAAAAGATTTCGAAGGGGAGACAACACTCACAACATGCTTGTTATTAATGTTGTTAAGAAAACATAGAAATAAATTGAATTTTGACAAAGTTGGTATTTGAAGCACCTCATAAGGACATATCAATGACATATCAGATAAATATAGAAATGGCCGGAGCCATTCTTTAAAGCAGGTAAAAATGTTGTATGACGTTTTACCTGCCGTATTAGTTCTTTGAGCAGCAACAACTCTCTCAAACAGGTGTTCGTTGTAGGCGGCAGCAAACTGTCGATGATAGCGCACTCTGTCTGTGTGTATTCCCACTTCCTGTCCCACCATTACACAATAGTCACAATAGTATGTGCTTTCTGGTCTAGAGAACAGACATTATATGCTAGAAAACTACTTACAGGAAGTTTAGTTCTCGTAAATCTTGTCTTGGCTCTATGGAAGATATCGGGGTGGTGATAGGTGGAGTACATTTTATTTATTTCCACCATTGATTCATTCAACTTTGATTTCAATACTTCTAGTAATTAAACCAACTAGTTTACTTACTTACAGATGTTACATCTTGAGCTTGTTTGTACTACATTATGTGTCTATATACTTGAACACATTTACACTGCTCTCTATGTATATGCTTATCAAAACTGGACAGGTATAGAGTTCACACCACCAATCCCCTCGCACTTTTCAAAAATCAAAAAACTTAAAAATCACTGGTCGGTAGGATACGATTAAGGTTCATGCTGCCAATGCTGCCTCTGTCACAGCTATGATATATTTGGCATCACAATTTTTTGCGCAGCACGTTTTTATTCAGGAACAAAATAAAATTTAAATTCAGTCAACTGTTGGGGAGTGAGTAATATATTACACAGTGCATCAACATGTAATGTGTGTGGTAACTCATGTGGTGTTCTTGGCAAGGAAATATAAATGGTCTTGATAAATCAGAACCAAACAAGTTTGTTTTTTTTATATTAAATTTTTTAACGTTAGTGTATTTATTTATGTTTTATTAATGTTCCATTTCTGCAAGGCGTGTTGTTCAGTAAATAATTTCCAAATATTGATAGAGTTCACCATCCGTATTTGATTAGGTCGATTAACCATGAATAATGATTTTAACATTGTTTATTGGAATGTTCAAATATACCAACACTTTCATTAGAGTGATTGTTAATTAGGAATTATTTATTTGCTAAAAATTAAAATTTGGTATTAAAAGCAGTTTTCTAGCTTTTTGAAACTTCATGTCATTTATTGCTACATGATAAGCATAATTCATGGGGACTACATACAAAAGTTTTCCCAATAAATACTTTTGATGGAGTTAGGCTCTCATTTTGATTATTTGACACAAAAGGAGACAACAGATCTCTGGTTGTCATTTACAAAATTTCAAGTGATAATACCTTTTACTCTTTTTATTATATATCAATTGGGATAACCTGCATTACATCTAAGAGTTCTCGCCATGATGGCGTACATTTCAATTTAGCATTGTAATACCGTCCTACATTTGGATTTCCCACGATGCGGTTTATGCAATGAAACCCAACAATTACGCCAGGTAATCTTGTGGAGTATTTTATTTCGATCTACATTTTATATTAGAGTCCAGGGTAGCCTGTCTCACTCAGCTCCGCTTTGCGCGGGTGGACAACTCCCGCGAAAACAAAGCTTGTCTGAGACAGGCTAAGTCCAGGGGTGAATCATCATTATTAGCTAGTAGACGGCAAGCGCAGACTCTCTTGATCTACTTCTACAAGTGGCGGCGTTTTTTCACAAACAATCAAATAAATGGAATCATGAAGAGCAATGTAATGCAGGAAATATTTTTCAAAGCTTCAATATAGTTGACTCAGCAAATCTTACTTGAACTGTTTTAGCTCGTCAAATTTTTGGTGTTTTTTTTTTAATCATATCTGTTGTTGTTTACCTAAAATTTTTATCTACGTACATAAATCACAAAGTCATTTTTCAACATCACAACTCTCTGAAAAGTTTCTTTTAGCAATTAATGGCAATTGAAAGTGTTTTCATCAAATTGCGGAATGACAAGATTAACAAATTAATGCCTAACTTTTTTATTTTTAGAAATTAATTATAGTTAACTATTCTCACCAGCTTTTGGGTGAAGCTTGCTTTCATTACACTTGCAAAGATCTCTCTACATCTGTGCATGTTCACACAAAGCTATATATAATTAGAGGTTATGTAGCTGTGTAACAGGAACTAGCGATAACGGCTGCTTATTGTTTCTCTAGTTTTACTTCACTATTGAATTCTGCGTGCTTAATCGGGGAGAAAACAACTTTTAATACTCTACAGGTTATTTCTCACTGCTCGGCCACACTAGAGTGGACATAAATAACCAGTAACCAATAATTGGCCACTAGTACTTTTGTGCGAGTCCATTGTTGCAATGATAAAAACAGAAATATCAATGTTTGACTCGATGTTCAATTTATTGCCCAATCACAGAGCAGAGATTTTTTAAGGAATGGCATTTGTGATTGTTGACAGTCAAAAGCTCCACCGTCAACAAAACACGTTAAACGGTGAATTCTCATCAGCATACGCATGCGAAAATTAAATTTGTTTGATGCTTCGTTGAAAAAACCGACTAGTGTGGCCAAGCCTTTAGACTACAAATCAATGTATTAAAGCAAGCCTATAAAATCTCTTTATAATTACTAATGTAGATAAAAGCCAATGAAAAAAAATTTTGGGGATTTTTATTCGTTAGTAAATTTTTTTCAATTCAATTAGAATTAATCTACTTTTGGTGAATTTTACATTTTATCCATAATTTATGACATCACAAAAGTAATCAGTAATAAATAAATTCTAATTAAACCGTGTATAAACTATTTCATTATCAATAAGCTGAATATACTACACGTCTGCACACTTCTCTATCCCATAGCCTTGGTTGATTGTTCACTAAAGTCGTCTCACCATCTCAACCTAAAATAAACAATAGCATCAATGAAGTAACTGCATATATAACATCACAGTGTACACTAGTATACTGGCCCTGGGTAGCCATTCCGGGCTGGAAGCAAAACAGTCGGCCATTTTCTGTGTGACCAAACATAGCCTAAGAGCCTCCAAAGCCTGTATGCATACCTTTACCAGTTTCAGATGTATGTGTTTCAGGGACCAAGGCTCTACAAACCAGGATCTCCGGAGAAGGAAGACAGCTACCTAGAGATAGTTATCACTGGCTGTGAGGTCACTGACTCCATCCTTTATTTCTGGGCACCAAATCTCTTTAACCATTTATATCGTATCTCATTCGCTACTATTTATACTTGTTATGCCTATTTTTTTCATTTTGTATTGTTTTGCTTCCGTGGTCTAAATTTTAAAAATTTTTCAGCATTCCATAAGTTCAATCTAGTCAAAATATGTGAATCAAGTTGATCGTATATGATATTCTTTTAAAAATTATTTAAAGTTTGCAGACATTGCTGTGGTACCACAAAAACTGTGAAATTTCTAATGATATTTTTTGTGTTGATTTTGGTTAATTACCATGGTATATACATGAATTCATCTGTAAATGCCATTTTTGATTGATTTTTTTCAGCGGCCCAAAACAATATCGGCTGAGGCTAGCTTTTATGTCTATGTTAACTTTGATCTCAGAAGGCAATGAGCTTTTGAGATAAAAATGGAATTTGCTGTCCTGCCATTTTTGTTTATTATCGCCCTATCCAGTGTTTGAGTACGTATGACTAATCACTCAGGTTCGTAACTACTTGTGTAAGTAGCATTTTTAGAAAGATTTATATCTACATTTCCTACTACAAATATTCCATTTCATGTTGTTATATCTACTTCTGTAGGCCTATAAGTGTCTTTGACCTTTGTAACATCGCCCTGTTTTACCGTACGCAGCTGTACACGTCCCATGAGTCAGCCTACACAAAAGTTTGGTTGACAGCGGTGAGTAGCCTAGTGTGCACCTACTTGAGTGGGTGGTACTGGATGACATTGCATTGAGAAGGTATATAAGTAGAGCACAGATAGTAGAGATATACAATAAGGTAGAGACTTGACAGGGATGTGTGAAGGTTTTATCAGCACAAAATAATGAGGCTTATGTTTGCTTGTGTGAGTATGAGCTATTGTGTGTAGGAGTTGTCTTATATTGTCTTATATTCTACTGAACTCTGCTTTCTATTCAGAAGTTTATAGTGCTTATGCCTTACCAAACGAGCTTGTGCTTTTTACCTATTGCCAGAGCCTGGTGATGGTGACAGACAGCATGTCGCATGAGTCTGTCTGGTAATTGAAAGCCGTAGTGTTCGAGCGAGCCAATGAGAGCAGGAATTATATTTTGTGCGTTCCACATGGCTTCCTGTTTCCAATTAGTTTTATAATATTAATTTTTGTTAAAATTTATTTTTGATTGCCAAGTTCATCATTATTGCTTAATCAATTTGTAAGTTATTAATATTAAGTATAAGAATCATTATCGTTTATAACTTTTGTGCTTTTCAATTATTTGTTTATAAATTTTTTTCATTAAAAACATTAATTATTTTGAAAATGATATTCCGTGTTAGTTTCAGATAAACACCAATGATCATAGAAGTTTTATAATAAACACTATCATATAAATAATATATATGATCTTTGTAAACATGCGGAAAGTCAATATAACCTGGACAATTTTGTCAAATGGAATCGCTGTGGTCACAGCTCGAGGGAGAGGATGAAAAATTGATCATGTTCGTTTTGCTTCATCCGCAACCGAATGTACCATCCTGCGTGACGGAACGACAGATGCGGCTGCTAATCTGGCTCGTATGACAAAGTCATTAATATGTCACATTGTTAAAGCCTAGAGAAGCATTCACAAAATAGGCCGAGTTTGTTATTGTCTTCTCTTTTATTTGTGGTGTAGTTTTGTGTTGAAAAGTTGTACCAAATATCCAATGTAGCTTTACTGGATGAAAACATTTACTGTGTTAGCCTCACTGCAATCACAGGTTGTTTGATTTCTAATATTTTGTTAAATGACAAAAACTAAAAAACTGGCTAGAAGAATGTTTTATGTCAAAAGTCATGTTGTTGTAGGCAAACATTTGGCTAAATTTGTACATTTGATGTCATAGCTATAACATATGTGATTTGTTTGTAGTTGCTGTTTGTGTTGATACAGTGCATTTGTGGTGAGTAGTATGTTATATAGAATATTGTGCAAGGCAAACAGTACTTGAACTGTTTGAGTCGCACAAGGAGTTTTTGTTTTGGCTATCATAAGTGTCCTTATGGTTATCCTTGTCTTACAACATAAACAGATGAGTCAATGTTTGTTATTTATAAGCACTGTGAGATGTTATGCTATAATTGTTTTAACTTCCTGGTTAGTTTATTGCTTGCTGTGACAGATATAATGGTCTGAACCAATAAATTTTCTCTCTAAAGTTGAATATTAGCGACATCTTTAACTGTTTCAAGAATTTTTTCACTTTAAAAATATATCTTTAGATTAACTTTATCGAGCTTACTAGTCGGTAACTAGCCGCAAAGACATTTGTTATCTTCACTGTAATAATAGTTCATTGAGGCAATTGATACTTTTATCAACTGGTTGAGCAGAATTATCTTCTTTAGTACAAACAGTTTCCTTATTTTCATTACTCCAAAGCTACATGTACATTTGGCGATTGCTAGGGGATTAGCTTAGCGATTGCGCAATTTTGCAAATTCTGTTTCCGGCAAAATCGCTAAGCAATTGCTAGCGTTTTATTTTGTGGTTGTATCCAGGTTTTGATCCAGATCAAAAAGTTGCTAGCCGATTTCTTGATCAACCAATCACAGCGCACTAGTGCTTTATCCTCATCTCCAATAGTGTCTTGTCATCTGCAGCGCTCCGATCTATCGGCGATCATGTAATAATTTGTAGGCTATGCTTTGTAACAGTGAATTTGATAAGAATCGCTAAAGAATGGGTAGTGTGAAATTTAGGAGAAGGACTTCTCCTATCGCTAAGCAAAATTGCTAGCGCAATCGTTATATGTACACGAGGCATAAAAACTTGGGCGATCGCTATATGTACATGAAGTTTTAAATTTTGGAGAAAAAGTTTGTTGTAGATGTTGATGGTAAAACAGTAATTTTAGTTACTTCATTGCTGGTGTAGTAAATACCCGTCAACAGTTTTGTTTGTAAGTAAAATATTACAACCTTTTTATCTTATCTTTTGTTTCAAAGAGGTTACTGATGTCATGTCAGTGAGATAAGAATTTATGTTTGCTAAGTGTTTAATGTCTTATCAGTGTATCCATTAAAAAAGTAGCACATTATGTATTTATTTCATCAAAGGTCTAAAGTTATTCCCATACGGACTGTCAGCAGGAGATAAAAAATCACCTCCAAGAGATGACGCTTGTGACATTAATTACCATTTTCCTTTGAAAATGTTTAACAGGAAACAGACAAAAATTTATGTAAGTATCTATGTATGTTATTGGAGTTGTAATACATTGAATGTTGACAAGTCATGATTATCCCAACGCCAATCTGTTTTTGGAGTTGTCTAATCTCTAATCTATTTTGTAACAGATATGCCAAATAAAATTATGGAAAACCCAATATACATTTGTGTAGGGATTTCCAAAATTGTCTTACATTTAAATAATGCGAGTGCTTCATTTTTTTAGATTGGGAGTTGTCCTACCAACAAACACACCACAACATAAATGTCAATACCTCAAGTCCTAAAGAGTTGTTCTTTGTATCCTCGCAGGTTTGTGCTAATGGAGTGATATGTATGGGAGGTTACACAACCAGCTATAAACCTCCTCCTTTCCCGCTCAACTGGACTTTAGGAGTTGTCGCACCCTTTTGGGTGGATATTGACCTCTCCGAGGGAGGTAATCTTTGGTCTAGGGCGACCACTGATCAGACTGTGCTGGATCCAATATCAGAATTAGGTGAGCCAAAGATTATACATCATTACTACCCTCTTTAGCCTACTAAACAAGCGTTCACATTTTACAATGTTGCCAACAGCTAGGTACGATGATATAATATTTGATATACACTTGCAGTGTCGGAAGGTTCCCGGGAAAATTTTAAAGGTGATGAGGCTTTAATAGTGACTTGGGAAAACGTACGTCATTATGGCTATTCCAGCAAAAGCGATTTGCAGGTAAGCTACTTCCTGTCTAATAGCTAACTTTGGGTGCTTTTGGATAGTCGCTGACAGTTGTTGGGACTTTATTGATGAGTTTTATTTAATAGACCCATAGACATATCAACTTCTCTCAACATCTGTGGAAACTCCATTAATAGAGTGAACTTATTTAGGTTTTTTTTATTGACAATTAATTACGACGATTTCACCGCTAGCTAGTTTATTCATATACGCCATAATATGTTGTCAAGATTTTAAACTGAGAGAGTAAAGTACTAACAGTTTGACTCGTTGAAATTACGTTGAGTCGCTTCTGATTCCCATACTAAGTCGAAGTCAAGTCCACTCTTCAATAACTCTACCTCCTTCGCTTCTCAGTTCGTATCGTCGAGCCCAAACTGCCATTGCCAACATGTTTTGGTACTCAGCGACAGTGATTCCGAATGATATCGTTAGATCACTTAGTTAATGCCTACATGTAGGGTATTCGAAAGCACTCTTAATGTCATCAAAGTCAGCCGGTGACAATTTTTATGTGTATTATTTGTTAGACTTATAACAATAAGATGCAGTCATCTTCTTACAGGAAAACACATTTCAAGCTATCATCATCAGCAATCAGTCAAAGACGTTTACTTTGTTTCTGTACGACATTATACAGTTCTCCGGTGGTGAGTACGAGGATGCACGCATAGCGCAGGTAAACATTGATACGCTATAAGGTCTGGTGTAATGTGGATAGTACTGCCTGCTGTGTATATTCTGACTTTACCTTTTTAAAGGTAGGTTATGATGATGGAACAGGAATCAATTATTACACACACCAGCTGTCTAACAATCCAGCCATATTGAACATTTCTAGTACTAGCAATATTGGCTACCCAGGTATATGGCTACTTAGCCTGGGATACTCAGGTAAATATGCCATTAAATGGGTATTGAAAATGGGGCTTGGAACAGACATAGTCAGAAATCAACGTCGATAGGAATGAATGCAGACATAACTAGAATGAATGCAGACGTAACTGGAATGAATGCAAACGTAACTGGAATGAATGCAGACATAACTGGAATGAATGCAGACGTAACTGGAATGAATGCAGACATAACTGGAATGAATGCAGACGTAACTGGAATGAATGCAGACGTAACTGGAATGAATGCAGACATAACTGGAAGGAATGCAGACGTAACTGGAATGAATGCAGACATAACTGGAATGAATGCAGACATAACTAGAATGAATGCAGACGTAACTGGAATGAATGCAGATGTAACTGGAATGAATGCAGACGTAACTGGAATGAATGCAGACATAACTAGAATGAATGCAGACGTAACTGGAATGAATGCGGACATAACTGGAATGAATGCAGACGTAACTGGAATGAATGCAGACGTAACTGGAATGAATGCAGACATAACTAGAATGAATGCAGACGTAACTGGAATGAATGCAGACGTAACTGGAATGAATGCAGACATAACTAGAATGAATGCAGACGTAACTGGAATGAATGCGGACATAACTGGAATGAATGCAGACATAACTGGAATGAATGCAGACGTAACTGGAATGAATGCAGACGTAACTGGAATGAATGCAGACATAACTAGAATGAATGCAGACGTAACTGGAATGAATGCGGACATAACTGGAATGAATGCAGACATAACTGGAATGAATGCAGACGTAACTGGAATGAATGCAGATGTAACTAGAATGAATGCAGACGTAACTAGAATGAATGCAGACATAACTAGAATTAATGCAGACACTTTGTGGAATTATCATCAGCAGTGAATGTTGTCTACACTAAAAAGAAAAAGTTTCGGTGTTCGCTTTCGGATGTGTCGAAATCCGTTCCTTGTGACAAACGAAATATCATTTTGACGCTCATTTTAGGAGTTTTTTCTCTGTTGAAAATGAGAAACTTCTATATTCCTGGAATGAACGCCAAAACAATTGTTTATGTGTCCCACAATGAACACGGAAATTTTCTTTTCTATAGCATAGTCTGCGTTCATTCCAAGCCTGTTGACGTTCATTCCAGGAAGTTCATTCCAGCCATGCCGGCATTCATTCTTGTCTGCGTTTATTCTTCAGTTCATACCAATCATAGAGAAATGGCTATAAAAAAACGACTTATATGAATGTGATATACCCTTTATTATTTCATGCCATAGGTCAGTGCCGTCTTAACCAACACAGCTGCCACAGCAATGCTGAATGCATAGACACAGGTACTGGTGCTGTGTGCAGATGTCTGCTGGGCTATACAGGGAATGGCACTACATGTGTAGGTAGGATATGCTACCATTGTAGCTTACTTGTTAACTTTGTCACAATGTGTCGCCATATTTCAAAAGAAAACTGTCATATAAATGAAGGATTGAAAACTGTTTTGGCCAAACGCACTTTGTGTTCGGAGTTGCTCTTTCATTGAACATTGAAAAACTATTGCAAAAGTTAACTTACAGCACACAAAAGCAATAGCTCCATTGATTTCTATAACATCAAGGTTAATGGAAGGTGTTATCTGCAAGCTGCATCTCCATTGTGGTATAATATAGTACATTTGAGCAAGTAACTGTAGCAAATCCATGAAGTTTTCAGTTTTATGTCGACTTCTAAAGATATCTGTGATTATTATTTAGTAGTTCTCAAGTTTGTTTCAGTGAGATAGCAAGTATTTCAGGTTTTATTAATATTGTCATGAATGGTTTTTCTATCTCAAGTTAATGTAAAATTTTTCAAGTTTTATTGGTAATTAATTTTATCCCTTATATTTTTTAGACTTTAATCTTGAAAATATGTCAAAAAGGCGGCTCCAAAAAGTTAAAAACTTGTAGCAAACTTTTTGTTTGCACAAAGCCAATCTTTGGGATTCACGTCTCTTATGCAAATGAGCCAAGTTTTAAAAACCTCTGTTTATAACACTATGTAACAATATACAACATTGTACAACATTACATAACATTATATAACATTGTATAACATTATATAATTTTTTGCATTCTTGATAGTAAACAAAATTATGTCTTGGTCAACACTAATTGCATTTATAGAAATTGTCCTACTGGCAAGAGATCAACTCCATAAAAGGTTTTTTAACACACTTCAACCTGAAAGGTTGAAATTAAAATAAACGCACTCAATATTAGGTGTCTAAAGAACTTTGTAGAGGTCAATAGTAATATGATTAGCTTTTTGTAGATGTCGATGAATGTAGCTTGGGAACTGATAACTGTCCAGAATTGAGTACATGTAACAACACTGATGGTGGCTTTAGCTGCATATGCAAAAATGATCTGACCAATAATGGCGAACAATGCGCAGGTTTGTGTGAATATTCTAGTTGGAAAGTTTTATTCTTCCTCCATTTCATGCTTTCTTCTTCGTTAACTCTTACTTGAGACAACTCAATCGATGTAACTGAACAATGCCTTGAATGTCCATATGATATATTGTATTATACAACTGTACACTGGTACATGTAGTGTATTGTACAATTGTACACATGTACGTGCAATATGTTGTAGTATACAGTTGTACATCCAACGGCAACACCTACACCCCTGTACCAAACACAAACTGTACAATGTACACTCAACATTCCACCAACTCACCCTCTACTGAGAAAGACTGTCCGGATGGCCTCATGTTTAACGTACAGAGCACTGTATGTGTCTGTGATTATCCAAGCAATACTGTATGTTACGTATAACTCTATGGTCAAGACTTTTACATGTGTGTTTGTGCATGTTATATGTATGTATGTAGTTTTATGTCTATGTTTGTTTGTCTCAAAGCATTTTTGTTTTTATCAATCGTTTACTCTATTCGTATCTCTAGCATTCATGTATGTTTTACGTCTATGTGTGCTCCATGTCTATTCAGTTTTTATGCATTAAAATTGATCTCCATACATGTAAAAGAAGCTTGTACCATGTTCTATGACCACCAGAGTTGCCTACTCTTGGAGATTGTGTAAGAATGTAGCAAAGTTAAGCACTATTTATGTGTGACCATGAACTGGTTATAACCACACGAGCACATTCATAGCGTGTTATTTAGTCTGACATTTCTTTTAAAAATGTTGAGAAAAGGTAACAACTTTCAACCTTTTTTATAGAAGATATGTAACTTGCTGACAAGAGGTACCTATTATAAATTTAATTATTTTAGTTACTTGGTTTGTTGTGAATGTTGTAAGATAGCAGAAAATTTCAGCAAGGCTCAACTATTTCTACAAGCGCATATGGTCTACGCGGTATCCTACATTTTCACAATGATCAGTCTCCATAAATTACAGGACTACATCGAACATGGTATAACATTTCACAACGTGTATGGAGATCAACCTTTAGACACATTTGCTCAAGTGTGATAAACATGAATATACCGCATGTTATTGTTTATTGTTTACTTGTGCATCATTTACGTATTACAATAGCCAATGTGTGTGCAACATACACCTCTGTGCTTTCAATAAATTATTCAATGTTCTGTAATCAATTCCTGGTAATCATGCATGAGCAGATTCATTTGGGTTTCATACTTTGCATTTTTGTTTGTAACAAAAGATATAAGATTTTTGTTTAATGTGACTTTAACATAAAGTTGTATGCTGTAGTTTAACACACAGTTCAAAGCTCTAGCCTCACACTGAGCAGAGTAGAAATGGGAAAATTTTGTCTTGAGAGTTTAGTATTGGCTGTTAAAAGTATACCAGATAGTTTTTATGTAAAAGTTATGTGTTAGTTTTAGCTGCATGCTTTACATTATGTTCATATCATTGGCCTCAAGGCGTTTCTGAGTGGAGTCATCTAGTTTGGGTGAGCAATCAAAGTAAAGGCCTCCCCACACACAGCAATTTACGGCAACGAGTTTGGCACTATGAGATAAGTTTTCCTCTCGTACAGTCCGTTGCTGCACTCCACGCACGACAATTATGCACATGACAGTGCTCATCAACAGTTGATATTGAATGCATGGGCAGGGGAAATCAAAGTAGGAAAAAGTGGATACGAGCAATCTGCATTGATCAATCAATCGTCAGGAAAAAATCACTAGCCATGAGACCGGCCGGCAAAAATCAAACATGTTTGATTCTAAACAATCCATCAAACGGAGGAAAACCTATTCAATGAAGGTAAAATAAACAGCCATTTTTAGATTTCCGTGACAAAATAACTGCGTGTGGAGAGGCTTTAACTGTGTGTGGAGAGGCTTTAGCTGTGTGTGGAGAGGCCTTAGCTGTGTGTGGAGAGGCCTTAGCTGTGTGTGGAGAGGCCTTAGCTGTGTGTGGAGAGGCCTTAGCTGCGTGTGGAGAGGCTTTAACTGTGTGTGGAGAGGCTTTAGCTGTGTGTGGAGAGGCTTTAACTGTGTGTGGAGAGGCCTTAGCTGTGTGTGGAGAGGCCTTAGCTGCGTGTGGAGAGGCTTTAGCTGCGTGTGGAGAGGCTTTAACTGTGTGTGGAGAGGCTTTAACTGTGTGTGGAGAGGCTTTAACTGTGTGTGGAGAGGCTTTAGCTGTGTGTGGAGAGGCTTTAACTGTGTGTGGAGAGGCTTTAACTGTAGGTGGAGAGGCTTTAGCTGTGTGTGGAGAGGCCTTAGCTGTGTGTGGAGAGGCTTTAGCTGTGTGTGGAGAGGCTTTAACTGTGTGTGGAGAGGCCTTAACTGTGTGTGGAGAGGCTTTAGCTATGTGTGGAGAGGCTTTAGCTGTGTGTGGAGAGGCTTTAGCTGTGTGTGGAGAGGCCTTAGCTGTGTGTGGAGAGGCTTTAGCTGTGTGTGGAGAAGCTTTAGCTGTGAGTGGAGAGGCTTTAGCTGTGTGTGGAGATGCCTTAGCTGTGTGTGGAGAGGCTTTAGCTGTGTGTGGAGAGGCTTTAACTGTGTGTGGAGAGGCCTTTAGCTGTGTGTGGAGAAGCCTTTAGCTGTGTGTGGAGAAGCCTTTAGTTGTGTGTGGAGAGGCTTTAGCTGTGTGTGGAGAGGCTTTAGCTGTGTGTGGAGAAGCCTTTAGTTGTGTGTGGAGAGGTCTTTACTGTGTGTGGAGAGGCTTTAGCTGTGTGTGGAGAGGCCTTTCGCTGTGTGTGGAGAGGCCTTTACTGTGTGTGGAGAGGCCTTAGCTGTGTGTGGAGAGGCTTTAACTGTGTGTGGAGAGGCCTTAACTGTATGTGGAGAGGCTTTAGCTGTGTGTGGAGAGGCTTTAGCTGTATGTGGAGAGGCTTTAACTGTATGTGGAGAGGCTTTAGCTGTGTGTGGAGAGGCTTTAACTGTGTGTGGAGAAGCTTTAGTTGTGTGTGGAGAGGCTTTAGCTGTGTGTGGAGAGACCTTTAGCTGTGTGTGGAGAGGCCTTTAGTTGTGTGTGGAGAGGCCTTTACTGTGTGTGGAGAGGCTTTAGCTGTGTGTGGAGAGGCCTTTAGTTGTGTGTGGAGAGGCTTTAGCTGTGTGTGGAGAGACCTTTAGCTGTGTGTGGAGAGGCCTTTAGTTGTGTGTGGAGAGGCCTTTACTGTGTGTGGAGAGGCTTTAGCTGTGTGTGGAGAGGCCTTTAGTTGTGTGTGGAGAGGCCTTTACTGTGTGTGGAGAGGCCTTAGCTGTGTGTGGAGGGGCCTTAGCTGTGTGTGGAGAGGCTTTAGCTGTGTGTGGAGAGGCCTTAACTGTGTGTGGAGAGGCCTTAGCTGTGTGTGGAGAGGCTTTAGCTGTGTGTGGAGAGGCCTTAACTGTGTGTGGAGAGGCCTTAGCTGTGTGTGGAGAGGCTTTAGCTGTGCGTGGAGAGGCTTTAACTGTGTGTGGAGAGGTTTTAACTGTGTGTGGAGAGGCCTTAGCTGTGTGTGGAGAGGCTTTAGCTGTGTGTGGAGAGGCCTTAACTGTGTGTGGAGAGGCCTTAGCTGTGTGTGGAGAGGCTTTAACTGTGTGTGGAAAGGCTTTAGCTGTGTGTGGAGAGGCTTTAAGGTGAGCAATCAAAGGCACGATGAACCAAGATATTGGACAGATTTTGGTGACTACCAGTTCTGTGGACATTGTTGTGTGTAGAGTACAACTTAGCACCATAAATGACAGAAATCTATATCATCAAAATTAACAAAGGGCTATACCGGCATAGGGTAGTGCATAGTTAGGCATAACCGGCCCGGGGTAGGATCAGGGGTGGGCTGGTTTGGGCAGCAATAATAATGGCGCTACGTTGAAAATAGCTCTCTTGGGCACCAGTGTACACTTATACAGCAACAATATGTCAATATAGTATTAGTACTTAGGCTTCTAATGATAAAGTAGGCCAGGCTATGCTTTAAAGGTAGCTAATTGCAGAGTGGATATGATGATCAGCAAAAACACCCCACAACTAGGTGTCCTGTTGTTGATAAACGTATTATTGTTTGAATTGGTAGCATGATGTGCGCAAGTTGTTGCATTGTAAGTTTATTGGATGTTAACTTATTTAGAATGGTCGGTTTCTGTGACTGAGCGTACAAACATCCAGCTCGGGTTAATTTTGTCAGAAGCAGTTGGGAGAGCAAATTAGGTAAACTTTTTAACAATAGGTTGCTCCATAAAGAGTGGATTTTTGGAGACCAAGCCTTTTGTGTTCTGAGAGCCCACAAAGCAGCCGATGGGAGAGCATAACTCATTATTGTGTGTTATTGGAGTTACCCCAGCAGTAGGTTGGATATCTGGCAATCAGCTGAAGAAGTTGGCGGACTGAGGAAGTCAGACTAGTTCCATAAGCATCAATGAATACCGTAGCGGAGGGCAGAATCTACTAAAATATTGTCTGTTCCACTCAGTACAGGTAAAAGAATGTGTGGTACAGTTGGGCATTGGCTAACTACATCAGTCATTTGTTAGAATCTCAGTTTTGAAGCTCTCATAGTGTAATAGACTTACATAGGTCACCACTAGTAGGTAGTAGTGGAAAGGAAACTTCCCTACTAGTAGTAGTTAGGCTAAGCCATGAGCCACGCAAGGAAGTGTGAGTGAGAAGAGCTATTAAACATAACAGTAGTTGAAATATGGGCAGCCGATCAGCTAAGGCCACATTTACACTGGTGCACACCATAGCGTTAATGCCATCTTTGTACTGAAGTTTACAGCGAAAACGCCCGCTGTTCAAATAGGTTCACATCAACAACGGTTCCGTTTCGTCTCAAAACTGGAACCGGGCCCAAGGTGTTTTAAAACAGATACAGAACTGATGCGCTATGTAAGCGACCGTCTGAACAGGTACTTTGGTGCGGACCAGTATCAAATCGTAGCTGTTATGAATTTTTATGGTAATTTGTAGTTTAGTAATGTAAACTGAGCATCAGTTGCCAGCTCAGGTGGACCAGCTTAGAACAATAAGCAAAGCCACTGTGCAAGAGAGGAAATGCTACAAATTGCATGAAATTTACAACCATGTAGCATGCCCTTAATACTGTTGGCAACTTGCCATATAGTCCTACCATTGAGTAGTCCTTGGTATTGAAGGACGAACTATAAAGCCAAAACATAGAGTGAGTCAGGGTTATCACAGATATATCACAAAAACTACATTGGAAGCAGAGCTCAAAGGAAACCAACAAAAAGTGTTTGCGGAAACGAGCAGCTGTTGCAAAAATAAATCTGCAATCTTTTTGATTTTAAGGCTAGATGAGAGTGTTTTAGTCTCATCATGTCATATCCTAGTTTGTAGTTCACTGAAGATTGTGGCAGAAATTGGTGATGGCATCAGCTCTTGTCAGAATCATGGCATGTATATGTGTGTGTGTATGTGTGTGTGTGTATGTGTGTGTATGTGTATGTGTATGTGACTATAACAGGCTATTAATTACGGACACAGTCACAGAACCTATTGCAGTCTAATGTTTCTTTCAAAAAAGGTAGGCAAATGATAACAGTTTCTGATTTTTTGTAGTAAGTAATGTAGCCTGTATGCCAGAGGAAACAGATGATGATTAATTCAATACGCATCTTATTGCTTTTAGATGTTTTAGTAAATTGCAACTTTGCATAAAACAAGTGTAGTAAAGATTGCAAAAAAGTTCAACATTGTTCATCTTTTTTCCACAACAATCTTGCGAGCACCAACAACCTTCAGGATGTCCAAGAATTCCAGGTATCAACCATCTCCAAAAACGCAGAGCTTCATAGAAAACCATACGATATTCTGCAATAATCACAAAATTTACGCCTGTCTTTTCTACAGAGCCATTCAAATCTTACTGTTACACACAGTATTAGCTCAAAACATGTGATGTGTAGTGAGCCAAATTATTTCTGAGTTTGCTTCTAGGTTATTTTCAGTGGGTTGTTCTATAAACACAAGTCAGTGGGCAAGTATCGCAGAGAGAGCTAGTACAATAAGGTTGTACAGTTGATTGATCACACAGATTTGGATGCTTGCCAAAATGCACTCTTGTATGGAGAGCCGTTTGTAAAAAAATTCCAAAATTTGTTTCAATTTCCCACATTCATTATTGACTTTATGGTGTTCATTTTGCACTATGTGCTTCATTATACACTTTAGTATATTCATTCCGCTTTATAGTACATTCAAAATGCACTCTAGCATATTCATTATACTCTTTAGTACATTCATTATACATTCTAGCATATTCATTCCGCTTTTTTGTATATTCAAAACACATTCTAGCACGTTCATTCTGCTCTTTAGTACATTCAATATACACTCTAGCACATTCATTCTATTCTTTAGTACCTTCAAAATATTTTATTTTATCATATTCATTCCAGATGATAGAGCATGCAAAGTCTTGGATTTGCTTGCTTTTGAAGATATTACATTCATTCTGAACGATCGAACCTTCAAAACAAACTATCGTACCTTCATTATGCACGAGCACAGTGTTCAAATAGTAATGCGAAAACACAGTCAGAATCGCTTTACACGTTATATATAATATTTTTACAAACGGCGCTCGTGATTATCATTGTGCGTCGATTGTAAAATAATTGCTCCCAGATCTACAAAACCGTCAACTGTGCGGCTTCCCAGTCGACCAATAAAATCGGCTGAAACAAAAATGTTTACAGTGATTCCACTTTCATCATGAATAATTGTCCACGTTTTTCAGGTTAGTGTTAAATAATGCCTTGAACTACAAGTCGGATTTCACTTCACAGCAAGTAATGTGTGTTATCAGTCCAAAAACAATTACAAACTAGAACATTGTATTATTTTAAGTTATTATCAGCATGAATAAGTTATTTTTGTTGTGATTGATATGAATTTTTTTTTAAATATTTTTAAAAGTTCCGATAATGATATTATTATTAATAAATAAAATAAATTTAAATAATTTTATTTGCTTTTCAAAATTACTATTTTATTGAATTTTGATCAAATCTTGAAGTTTATTAGTCTTTATGATTTTTATGAACACTATTAAAATATAATACTATCATCCATGTTTTTTCATAAAAACCAGCTGAGTGCCAAGTAATTTGTAGTGACAATAATAGCGAAGCAGGTTTTTTGAGATAATAAAACATAAATTGCATTTTATTGCGTTTACATAATAATAAGTGTAAAGATAGAAAAGGTAAAAAGATACATAATAAAAAATATTTAAAATGAATACAGATTGCAAGCTATGATGTTCAGGAATAAATGATGGTATGACCAAAAGTAAATTAAAAATAGTTATTTAAAATTTGGGAGCTTGTATAAATTGCCCACCTAGCTAGTAGTAAACCCCTACTAACTAGTGATCTTATGAGCAGAAGTAGCAAAGAATGAGAGAGACGTAACGACAACGCTTATTATGTTTACCAACGCACATCTGTGTATCTGGTGGGTGGAAGGCTTATTATGTTTACCAATGCACAACTGTGTATCTGGTGGGTGGAAGGCTTATTATGTTTACCAATGCACAACTGTGTATCTGGTAGGTGGAAGGCTAATTGGATGGAGTTTTTACACAAACAGCGCATGGAACCAGTTTGTTCTCTAACCAAAGTCCATTTCCAGATTTCACAAATCCTAATTTGGGACCAATTGCTCCCACTCCATATCCTTGCACAGCATCAGCTTCTTTGTCCACACAAATCATTTGAGAAGACTGGACTGCTGACTCGCTGACGGTCATAGCGTATCCTGAATAAGCTGTCACCCATCTCGAATCATTGCAACTGTCCCATCCAATCACCACAAGCTAGAAAACAAAATGGCAGTGCAAGCATTACAGTTTTCTGGCTGATACTACAACAACTTGATATTACAAGTAGTGAGAACTGGAATGTGGGTCTAGGAACTATTGCACTGAGTATACTCACAGATGCTGATCTCTCAGCGTGACAAAGAGCACATCTTATTGGCCGATCGTTTATGGCGGCGGGTAGCGAACCACTTACACCACCGAGACTGTACCTCCCTGCCGTCAGTTCTGGTAATGTTCTGGTTACGTCGGTGTCAGTAAATCTGAGTTGTGCTGGAATTGGAGCGCATGTCAGTTCCTGAGGTGCTTGGCTTGCGATACCCATGGCGTAGCCTGCAAGAGAAGATCAAAAATGGTTGTGCAATAGAAATCTAGCCATAAACTACAAACTTGTTGTTATACATAGTACGCAAGGGTGTGTAAAGTAGACTGCAGTAGTTGTTATACATAGTACACAAAGGTGTGTAAAGTTTACTGCAGTAGTTGTTATACATAGTACACAAAGGTGTGTAAAATAGACTGCAGTAGTTGTTATACATAGTACACAAAGGTGTGTGAAGTAGACTGCGGTAGTTGTTATACATAGTACACAAAGGTGTGTAAAATAGACTGCAGTAGTTGTTATACATAGTACACAAAGGTGTGTAAAGTTGACTGCAGTAGTTGTTATACATAGTACACAAAGGTGTGTAAAGTTGACTGCAGTAGTTGTTATACATAGTACACAAAGGTGTGTAAAATAGACTGCAGTAGTTGTTATACATAGTACACAAAGGTGTGTAAAGTAGACTGCAGTAGTTGTTATACATACTACACAAAGGTGTGTAAAGTTGACTGCAGTAGTTGTTCTGTGGTTTATGCAAGGGATAACAAATCACATAAAGCTGGAGCTTGAAAGGATTAAAACTAACCATCATAATACGGTGTGCCTTGTGTACACCTTGATTTTCCCCATCTGATATAGGTGGTGTGCCCTAAAATAATACGATTTTGTGATGTTGTTGTTGTATGGATCAGCAGAGAATAATTTATCACTTTTTTTTCCATAACTGTTACCTGTAGGAGTTCCTCTCTCTCCTGGTATTCCTTCTTCGCCTTTTAAACCAGGTCCAGGGGGACCTGGCTCAGCACCAGGTGAACCAGGTGCACCAGGGGGGCCTCGTGGCCCTCCTTGACCCGGTTGTCCACCTCCGTTAGGAGGCCCATCTCTGCCAGGTGACCCATTTCCATTTGGAGAAGGTGTCACACCAGGACTGCCACTTCCTCCTGAGTTTCCAGCAACTGGTAAAAAGGAAAGATCGAATGATGATGTGGACATTATAACCATGCTACACCACACCAAACTGGGACAGAGTTCATTTTAAATTGTAGATTTTTGGGCATTCGAGGTCTATTTGATTGCTTAGTGTAAAAACGATGTACACCAGTAGTGTTATATACTACAGAGCTAAAGTTTCATAATCATTAGAGCTGCAGCGCAATCATATCTATCATGTTAGGTTGTAAAAAAGGGACGTATTGCGTCCAATGGTCACTGCAGGGTTTGAGGTTATGGAATGGATGATTGTGTAGATGTGAAACCAGCCAGTAGTTAGTTTTTTGGTTAAAAAATCAACGGCTGAGGTGGATGAATGATCAATATACAAATCAGGAGATGTGACCGGTGAGAGACCAGAAATAGAACTTTTATTCTGTCACATTGAGCGAGCTTCAGATAAGAAAACACACACCAACATAGATCGAACAGGAGTGGAACCATTGTATGTGACAAAAGTACATTTAGCAGATTCTAGAGCTACCATGCTTCAAGAACCTACTTTGAATCTGTGCTCTGAATCCAGTGTTTCCTGCATTCCCGTTGGATCGGAAGAGTACATGGATTGGTCCAGCAAATGTAACAGTAGCCACTATACGGTTAGTTCCACAGTAGGTTGCAAGTAAAGGTCCGGTGTCACTACCACCTCGCACCTGCGCATTAGAAGTTAACTTTAACTAGAAGCATTCTCTTCATTCACAGCTCGACAATTGGTCATGTGACAAGTTTGTACAGAAAATATACCAAAGCTATTCCAATGTAAGATTATACCTCAATAGCATCGCTGCAGCTAGATCCTACACCTTCTACAAATATTGGGTAAGGAAACCTTATCTCCAATGCAACCCGAGAAACCAAAGAACTTCCTGTGTATCCGTAAGCCTCCGGGAATGCCAAGACAAAATGCCAACTACATCTGCTGTTAGGCGGATAGGCTAGAGGGTAGTTGGGTGATTGGATAGAGTAGATCGATGTGCTTGTACGACTGATGTAGTACGTTCTTCCACATTGTGAAGCTGAAAGAGCATTCTTAAAAGTTGAACGATGAAGCAACTAATAACCTTCATTGAAGTCCTGGAACAAATCAACTGTTAGGTATAATAATGGTATTCGCGATCTCTGCTAGCCGAACACATTGCAATAAAAATACTTAGACCGGTAATAATTTTAATCAATAAATAATTACTTTGTTCAGAAGTCGTGGGTCAACAAAAAGTAGGTCACTGAATAAATTTATTTACATCATTCGGAGGCCGGAAATGAAACTGAACACTAAAAAAATTTAAATGAGCGAGTTGATGTTTTTCATTCTCATAGACCGGTTTTGTATCCTTGACAAATAATTCAAAATCATTGCAAACTTTCAAAATTTAATGAATTGAAAGGTAGCTTTACAAGCTATTCCAGTTTATAGCAGTTCCAATTTTATTGACTACTTTGCAAATTGGGAGTTATCTTCTTTAGGATTTGTTCGGTAAACTATAATATTGTATTGAATATTTATGATGTTCTAAACTAATGTTTTGTTTTGTTGAATTACGAACACCTATTATTTTTTGTATTTTGTTCGACTAACAGGCCGCGAATACTCTTATTATAATTGTGAATTACCTTGTCTTTTCTGCCGATGTTCAGTCAACTGCGCATCCTGCGTAGAAAAAGAAACATAGAAAATGATAGTAGAAAAAAGTTTATCATGAAAGCAATTACTTAGCTTTGGGATTGAAGTTTAAAAAACAAATTATCTCCATTTTTTTTGTTAAAAACGCGCCTGTCTTTATGCAATACTAAACACAAAATAAATTCTATCGACTGCCTCATCAATTATGATGGACATCTAAAATTCTAACAAAAATAATTACTCCAAAATGGAGTTGTGTCATAGGTTTAATTAACTCTATAGTAAAGAACATTCCAACTAACAAATCCACCCACGCAATATTACATCAGCAGTTTGAAACAGTTGATAAACAATTCGTGTTTGGTAATCACAAATGTCTTTTTAGCTTTCAACGAGTCGAGTCGGGAATTAAAACTGAAAGTGCTAGTCTTTACAGTGAAAGTTTTTTGTCCAGTCCTTTGATTTCTTTTATTACTGTTGATACTTTTAATCTTGTTTTCACATTCACATCGACATAGTTACATGAAAAACTTTTAATGGGGTTGTTGAATTTAACGATGTATAGCTAATATTGACCACAGCGACATAACAGTGCATCATTGTCAGGTTTAACATAACAAATTCTGGCTCTACCTGTAAGTTCAGAAAGTGTTTTTTCACGAGTTTAATGTGCATTAGTCCAATGAATAGCTTACAGAAGTATTTATATGTTTTTAGTATCTATCACAAAACTCTTTGCCAGACAAATAAACAAAATACACTCATCTGCTATGACTCAATAAATTCTTCTTTTTTTGTTTTCAGTTAGTTTTTTAGGATAAGGATTATGGTTTCCATGTATCCTGCTTCAACATTTATGGCAGAGTACAGTGAAATTTTTAATGTTGCGATATACCAGAGCTCATAAATATGAACCCTCACAGAATGGTTTTGCTTTTACAAAAACCTCTTGGAAATATCAAACAAAAACGAGGTTAATAAATATTTTGTCATTTTTCTTTGGAGAAAGCGAAAGAAAAGTTGCTGACACAAATCAGACTTTTCAATGACAGTTTACAGCAGAAAGTTTACAGCAGAAAGTTTACAGCAGAAAGTTTACAGCAGAAAGTTTACAGCAGAAAGTTTACAGCAGAAAGTTTACAGCAGAAAGTTTACAGCAGAAAGTTTACAGCAGACAGTTTACATCAGAAAGTTTACAGCAGACAGTTTACAGCAGAAAGTTTACAGCAGACAGTTTACAGCAGAAAGTTTACAAAGATGATTTGATAACCGACAAAGAAGTTTGTGCAGCTTACCTCATAAGGAGAAGAGTTCTGTTGGGTTTCTACGTCAGAGTCCACCACCTCTGAAGCCTCCAGCTGTCCCAATCGATCTTGCAGAACTCCCTGTTGTATGTACAAATGGACGCAAAAAACCAAAGTTAGAACTTCTAGTATCGCAAGTACTCCAATACCGAGTTTCACCACAGAACTAGTCTGTATAGATTTCTCTCCTGCCATGACCTAGAACTGAGCAGACGTTGCTGAGAGACCAATATGATTCCTCCCACTGCGTTTACTCGAGTTAAATATCTCGTTGCTTTACGCTTGGTTGGTTTGATGAGCAACTTTACCATTAAAATTATTGTGAGTTGCGCAAAAGAATTACATCAACCTTTTGCCAAATAATTTGCCTTCGACCAAACATTCCTTTAGATGATTCTGTGTTGAAATGTACTGAACTGTTGTTGTAGTTTCAAAACTCGATTTTAGAACTAGCACGGAGAGGAATGACTTTCAACAGAAGCAACTAAGAGAATTTGGAATGAGTGTAGACACCTTAAAGCATCTTCTGGTTCGTTCTACAGGGGTCAAAACTCAGCCTTGGGGAAACAAAACACTGTCAAGCTAATTTTAGGCATTCCATATTTTCGGATGATAGTTTTTGTTCATGTTTTTTGGACCCACATCTTTTTCTGTTCATCCCAAATGATACCTGGAAAGATCTTTTTTCACAAACAAAACGATAAGTTTTAAGCTTGAGCTAGTGTTATTTTAAAAAGTATATAAAAAGATGAGTGAAGTTTTTCATTTGTTTGCAACATCAAGAAGCTGTTTTCCAGATTAGTCGTTAGTCGGTAATAGTAAGCTTGAGTCACGATTTAGTGTAATTATCACAAATTCCCTCAATTTTTCCTCAGTGGAGGTTTTTGCTGAAAATAGAAATTTGGGTGCTCGCTTAGTTTGCGTGCGTCAATTACACTTTTTACTTCAGAAGCAGCTGAGTAAGTGACACGTGCCTAACAGCCAAGGAATGAAAACAGAAATAATTTACTGAGTCACAAGTTGATGTTGAAAGGTCATTTTACAGTTTGCAATAACTCCAGCAGTTCAATAAAAAATTTTGTGGCAAACTAGCAGATATGAAGCAAGCTAGTAAGACGTAATGGTGTTATTTATTTGTTTGTAGTTAAAGCTGGCCAGTTTCCATTTCATTAAACAGCGGAAATATCATTGCACAAAAATAAATGAATCAATAAAATTTTTATATAAGTATTATTAAGGTAGGAAGAGCTGCCGAGGACAGCATCTTTTTTGTCATTGCGTGGGCGATTTGCATTATATTTAGTCAAGCCAGGCCCCCTTCCCACCCCTCCCACCCTAAATTCCCCCTACACCCCTTACCCTGTCAACAGCGGAAGCTATAAGTGAACCCGGAGTCTTCCCCTTTAGTACATATACATATTTCTTTGAACTTAGGGATACCAGCTGCCCCGGGCCTGTATAGACCCTGTATTACATATATATATATATATAGATGACCTACCCCGGGTCAGTACCCCGGGCCAATCAACAAACATGGCTGCTAAAGGTAGCCTGGGAACTCAGGAGCTAGAAACCCTTCACTTTATGGAGACCGGAGCCATTCAAACACCAGGAACAGAGCTTAGGAAGTGCAGATGCCTAATAAGGAGTGGAAGGTTTCCACCACCGCAGAAAGAGTGGGCAGGGAGCCCAGAGCCACTTTGCCAAGTGCTCGTTCCTCCCATTGGTTTGCCTTGTTATTGTGATTTGTGTTACTTCTTTTGATTCGTGTATATTTTGTGTTGTTATATGTTATTGGCTCACCCCTAATAAGGGGGTGAGTTTTCCTGCCTTCTCCTAGAAAAAGAGTTGCTGTACAGGTGAAGAGAGAGAGAAGTCTAGTGTATTTTGTGTATGAACCATGTTGTATTGCTAAAAGGAATCAGTTAAATAAATCATTTATTCGTGTAAACTCTGTGTGGTTAGTCTGGTGCGCAGACCCCGAAGCAGTTGTTAGAATCTGGTTGGAGTGGATGCCATTGTGTCAGTAGTAACAGAAGGAAATCTACTACAGTTGTTCACTACAAACACTGCCTCCATGTTGATGTCTCTAAGTTTGAGTGTAGCCTTGATAATTCCATGGAAGGGAATCTGTATTCCATCTACCATGAGTCTGTGTGACTGAACTTCTAGGAGCTGTTGTGAACTGATTAAAGATGTAGTGAGAGAGTAAATTAATTGTGCATCCTGTATCGATCAGCAAGTTTAGAGGTCATCCTACAACTTTCCCAAGAAGGAAATATCTTATCTCATAAGATTTCTCTACAAAGGTATAGGGCCGTCTCGTCTGGTGTGTCTAACTTGGGTTATATTTAGGACAGTTCTTCTTTCTCAAATCAATAGATGTGCTGTCCCATTTGGATGGCGGGTTTAGTTTTAGAAGAGGGAATGTTCTGCTCACTTCTGGCAGCCATGGGTTTCAAACTCCTGGTGGGTTGAAGTGGGAATAGGTCTGGCAAATAGGAAATGTTCTCTAATCGGGCTTTCTCTATCACCTTCAAATGTTCAATTACCACTGTCACTCCACTTTAGAGTCTCACTCTGATCTCCTACTGAGTACCCACTAACTCTGTTCTGCTTCAGAGTATTTGCTGTTTCTGATCTCCAACAACCAACTCTTTCGGACCACAAACAATCTAAGAATGGCATCCATCTAAACAAAAAGTTTGGATGTTTCGCAGAGTCTGAATACTATAATGATATTATAAACGAAATGTGCAATGGATACTCGTTATTCAAATGCACAGAACAAACTAAAACGTAAACAATTTATCCTATTGAATTTATAGATTTAGTATGCAGCTCAAATGGTCCAATCATAGACAAGCAGTAAAGGCGACAGTAGTTTAAAATTCAACTCTCTCCCTGATGCCAGCTTTCTAAGTTTGCATAATCTTTCTTTCTGGTATTTCTTTCAACTGCTTCTGTTATTTTTGGGAGTTATCTTCTATCTGCGTATATCTTCATTTCTTGGGAAATAATTTAAAATCAAAATTACCAATCGATTTTTTTCTAGCCAAGGTTGAATTTATTTGTGAATTTTCAATTTGAATTCAAATTCTAATGGCAAGATGGTCAAAACCTTGATTCGGAAAACATGAAAAAGATGTGACAACATTTACTTTGAGGGTATAATCATCAAAGATTACCTGTACATGGTACTGGATTTTTTCCACCTTACAAGAAAGGTTAGCTCCTTACATGAAGAGTAGAGTGGGTTCTTGGGAACAGGGTGAAAGGGTTGAGGAGTGTCCAGAAGAAATATCCAAAAAGTTTTACAAATAGCATGAACTTTACAATCACGTAGCCTGTCCTTAATACTGTTGGCAACTTGCCATATAGTACTACCATTGAGTAGTCCCTGCTATTGAAGGACAAACTATAAAGCCAAACCATAGAGTGAGTC
>OX183132.1:35964258-36179258 GCA_945261195.1 Cryptosula pallasiana | reverse complement strand
GGTTGGAAGGCTTATTATGTTTACCAATGCACAACTGTGTATCTGGGGGGTGGAAAGCTTATTATGTTTACCGATGCACAACTGTGTATCTGGTGGGTGGAAAGCTAATTGGATGGAGTTTTTACACAAACAGCGCATGGCACCAGTTTGTTCTCTAACCAAAGTCCATTTCCAGATTTCACAAATCCTAATTTGGGACCAATTTCTCCCACTCCATATCCTTGCACAGCATCAGCTTCTTTGTCCACACAAATCATTTGAGAAGACTGGACCGCTGACGCGCTGACAGTCATGGCGTATCCTGAATAAGCTGTCACCCATCTCGAATCATTGCAACTGTCCCATCCAATCACCACAAACTAGAAAACAAAATGGCAGTGCAAGCATTACAGTTTTCTGGCTGATACTACAACAACTTGATATTACAAGTAGTGAGAACTGGAATGTGGGGCTAGGAACTATTGCACTGAGTATACTCACAGATGCTGATCTCTCAGCGTGACAAAGAGCGCATCTTATTGGTCGATCGTTTATGGCGGCAGGTAGAGAACCACTTACACCACCGAGACTGTACCTCGCTGCCGTCAGTTCTGGTAATGTTCTGGTTACGTCAGTGTCAGTAAATCTGAGTTGTGCTGGAATTGGAGCGCATGTCAGTTCCTGAGGTGCTTGGCTTGCGATACCCATGGCGTAGCCTGCAAGAGAAGATCAAAAATGGTTGTGCAATAGAAATCTAGCCATAAACTACAAACTTGTTGTTATACATAGTACGCAAAGGTGTGTAAAATAGACTGCAGTAGTTGTTCCGTGGTTTATGCAAGGAATAACAAATCACATACACAAGGAGCTTAAAAAGATTAAGACTAACCATCATAATACGGTGTGCCTTGTGTGCACCTTGATTTTCCCCATCTGATATAGGTGGTGTGCTCTAAAATAATACGATTTTGTGATGTTGTTGTTGTATGGATCAGCAGAGAATAATTTATCACTTTTTTTCCATAACTGTTACCTGTAGGAGTTCCTCTCTCTCCTGGTATTCCTTCTTCGCCTTTTAAACCAGGTCCAGGGGGACCTGGCTCAGCACCAGGTGAACCAGGTGCACCAGGGGGGCCTCGTGGCCCTCCTTGACCCGGTTGTCCACCTCCGTTAGGAGGCACATCTCTGCCAGGTGACCCATTTCCATTTGGAGAAGGTGTCGCACCAGGACTGCCACTTCCTCCTGAGTTTCCTGCAACTGGTAAAAAGGAAAGATCGAACGATTATGTGGACATTATAACCATACTACACCATACCAACATGGGACAGAGTTCATTTTAAATTGTAGATTTTTGGGCATTTGAGGTCTATTTGATTGCTTAGTGTAAAAACGATGTACACCAGTAGTGTTATATACTACAGAGCTAAAGTTTCATAATCATTAGAGCTGCAGCGCAATCATATCTATCAGGTTAGGTTGTAAAAAAGGGACGTATTGCGTCCAATGGTCACTGCAGGGTTTGAGGTTCAGGGAATGGTTGATTGTGAAGATGTGAAATCAGCCAGTAATTAGTTTTTGCTTAAAAAACTAATGGCTGAAGTCGATGAATGATAAATATATGGGATGGAGTACAAATCAGGAGATGTGACAGGTGAGAGCCAAAAAGTGAGATTTTTATTCTGTCACATTGAGCGAGCTTCAGATAAAAGAAAACACACCAACATAGATTGAACATGAGTGGGACCATTGTATGTGACAAAAGTACATTTAGCAGATTCTAGAGTTATCATGCTTCAAGAACCTACTTTGAATCTGTGCTCTGAATCCAGTGTTTCCTGCATTCCCGTTGGATCGGAAGAGTACATGGATTGGTCCAGCAAATGTAACTGTAGCCACTATACGGTTAGTTCCACAGTAGGTTGCAAGTAAAGGTCCGGTGTCACTACCACCTCGCACCTGCGCATTAGAAGTTAACTTTAACTAGAAGCATTCTCTTCATTCAAAGCTCGACTATTGGTCATGTGACAAGTTTGTACAGAAAATAAACCAAAGCTATTCCAATGTAAGATCGCACCTCAATAGCATCGCTGCAGCTAGATCCTACACCTTCTACAAATATTGGGTAAGGAAACCTTATCTCCAATGCAACCCGAGAAACCAAAGAACTTCCGGTGTATCCGTAAGCCTCTGGGAATGCCAAGACAAAATGCCAACTACATCTGCTGTTACGCGGATACGCTAGAGGATAGTTGGGTGATTGGATAGAGTAGATCGATGTACTTGTACGACTGATGTAGTACGTTCTTCCACAATGTGAAGCTGAAAGAGCATTCTTAACAGTTCAAAATCATTGCAAGCTTTCAAGATTAACTGAATTGAAAAGCAGCTTTACAAGCTATTCCAGTTTATAGCAGTTCCAATTTTATTGACTATTTTGCAAATTGGGAGTTATCTTCTTTAGGATTTGTTCGGTAAACTATAACATTGCATTGAATATTTGTGATGTTCTAAACTAATGTTCCTTTGCATAGGCGGCATATTGAATGACGAACATGTATTATTTATTGTGCTTTGTTCGACTAACAGTCCGCGAATACTCTTATTATAATTGTAAATTACCTTGCCTTTTCTGCCGATGTTCAATCAACTGCGCATCCTGTGTAAAAGAAGAAACATAGAAAATGATAGTAGAAAAAAGTTTATCATGAAAGCAATTACTTAGCTTTGTGATTGAAGTTTAAAAAAACAAATTGTCTCCATTTTTTTGTTAAAAACGCGCCTATCCCTATGTAAAACTTAACACAAAATAAATTCTATCGACTGCCTCATCAATAATGACGAACATTTAAAATTCTAACAAAAATAATTACTCCAAAATGGAGTTGTGTCACAAGTTTAATTAACTCTATAGTAATGAACATTCCAACTAACAAATCCACCCACACAGTATTACATCAGCAGTTTGAAACAGTTGATGAACAAATCGTGTTTGCTAATCCCAAATGTCTTGTAAGCTTTCAACGAGTCGAGTCGAGAATTAAAGCTGAAAGTGCTAGTCTTTACAGTGAAAGTTTTTTTTGCCAAGTTCTTCAATTTCTTTTACTACTATTGATACTTTTAATCTTGTTTTCACATTCACATCGACATAGTTACATGAAAAACTTTTAATGGGGTGGTTGAACTTAACGATGTATAGTTAATATTCACCACAGCAGCATAACAGTCCATCATTGTCAGGTGTAACATAACAGATTCTGGTTTCACCTCTAAGTTCGGAAAACGTTTTTTTCACGATTCTAATTTGCATTAGTCCAATGAATAGCTTACAGAAGTATTTAAATGGCTTTTAGTATCTATGCAAAACCCTTTGCCAGACTGCATTCGAATAAACAAAATAAACTCATCTGCTATGACTCAATAAATTCTTCTTTTTTTTGTTTTCAGTTAGTTTTCTAGGATAAGGATTATGGTTTCCATGTATCCTGCTTCAACATTTATGTCAGAGTATGGTAAATATTTTAATGTTGCGATATAGTAGATTTTATAAGCATAGACCCTCACAGAGTGGCTTTGCTTTCACAAAAACTTCTTGGAAATATCAAACAGAAACGAGGTTAATAATAATTTCGTCATTTTTCTTTAGAGAAAGCGAAAGAAAAGTTGCTGACACAAAACGGACGTTTCAATGACAACTTACAGCAGAAAGTTTACAATGATGATTTGATAACCGATAAAGATGTTTATGCAGTTTACCTCATTAGGAGAAGAGTTCTGTTGGGTTTCTACGTCGGAATCTACTACCTTTGAAGTTTCCACTCGCCCCAATCTATCTTGCAGAACACCCTGTTGTATGTACAAATGGACGCAAAACACTAAAGTTAGGACTTCTAGTATCGCAAGTACTCCAATACTGAGTTTCACCACAGAACTATTCTGTATAGATTTCTCTCCTGCCATGACCTAGAACTGAGCAGACGTTGCTGAGAGACCAATATGATTCCTCCAACTGTGTTTACTCGAGTTAAATATCTCATTGCTTTACGCTTGGTTGGTTTCATTAAAATAATTGTGAGTTGCGCAAAAGAATTACATCAACCTTTTGCCAAATAATTTGCCTTCAACCAAACATTCCTTCAGATGATTCTGTGTTGAAATGTACTCAACTGTTGTTGTAGCTTCAAAACTGGATTTTAGAATTAGCACGGAGAGGAATGATTTTCAACAGAAGCAACAAAGAGAATTTGGAATGAGTGTAGACACCTTAAAACATATTCTGGTTCGTTCTAAAGGGTTAAAAACTCAGCCTTGGGGAACCAAACACTGTCAACCTCGTTTTACGCATTCCACATTTGAGGATGCTCATTTTTGTTCATGTTTTTTTGACCCAGACTTTTTTCTGTTCATCCCCAAATTATACTTGGAAATATCTTTTTTCACAAACAAATCGATAAGTTATAAGCTTGAGCTAGTGTTCATTTAAAAACTATATAAAAAAATGAGTGAAGTTTTCTATTTGTTTGCAACATCAAGAATCTGTTTTCCAGATTAGTCGTTAGTCTGTAATAATAAGCTTGAGTCAGGATTTGGTGTAATTACCACAAATTCCCTCAATTTCTTCTCAATTGAGGTTTTTGCTGAAAATAGAAATTTGGGTATCTGCCTAGTTTGTGTGCGTCAATTACATTTTTTACTTCAGAAGCAGTTGAGTAAGTGAGATGTGCCTAACAGCCAAGGAATGAAAACAGAAATGATTTACTGAGTCACAAGTTGATGTTGAAAGGTCATTTTACAGTTTGCAATAACTCCAGTTGTTCAAAAATTTTTTGTGGCAAACTGGCAAACATAAAGCAATCTAGTAAGACGTAATGGTGTTATTTATTTGTTTGTAGTCAAAGCTGGCAAGTGTCCATTTTATTAAACAGCGCAAATATCATCGCACAAAAATAAACGAATCATTAAAATTTTTATATAAGTGTCATTAAGGTAGGAAGAGCTGCCGAGGACAGCATCTTTGCTGTCATTGTGTGGGCGATTTGCATTATATTTAGTCAAGCCAGGCCCCCTTCTCCGTCCCCTCCAATCCTAAACTCCCCCTACACCCCTTACCGTGTCAACAGCGGAAGCTATAAGTGAACCCGGAGTCTTCCCCTTCAGTACATATACATATTTCTTTGAACTTAGGGATACCAGCTGCCCCGGGCCTGTATAGACCCTGTATTACATATATATATATATATAAATGACCTACCCCGCGTCAGTACCCCGGGCCAATCAACAAACATGGCTGCTAAAGGTAGCCTGGGAACTCAGGAGCTAGAAACCCTTCACTTTATGGAGACTGGAGCCATACAAACACCAGGAACAGAGCTTAGGAAGTGTGGATGCCTGATAAGGAGTGGAAGGTTTCCACCACCCCAGAAAGAGCGGGAAGGGAGCCCAGAGCCACTTTGCCAAGTGTTCGCTGCTCTCAATGGTTTGCCTTGTTGTGATGAATTGTGTTACTTCTTTTGATTCGTGTATATTTTGTGTTGTTATATGTGATTGGCTCACCCCTAATAAGGGGGTGAGTTTTCCTGTCTTCTCCTAGAAAAGAAGTTGCTGTACACGTGTAAAGACAGAAGTCTAGCGTACTTTGTGTAAGAACCATGTTTTATTGCTAAGTAAAATCATTTATTCATGTAAACTCTGTGTGATTAGTCTGGGGCTCAGACCCCAAAGCAGTTGTTAGTGTCTGGTTGGAGTGGATGCCGTTGTGTCAGTAGTAACAGGAGGAAATCTACTACAGTTGTCCACTACAAACCCTGCCTCCATGTTGATGTCTCTAAGTTTGAGTGCAGCCCTGATAATTCCATGGAAGGGAATCTGTATTCCATCTAACATGAGTCTGCGTGACTGAACCTCTAGGGGCTGTTGTGAACTGATTAAATATGTGGTAAGGGAGTAAATTAATTGTGCATCCTGTATCGATCAGCAGAGGTCCTCCTACAACTTTCCCAAGAAGGAAATATCTTATCTCATAAGATTTCTCTACAAAGGTATAGGGCCGTCTTGTGCCTAACTTGGGTTATATTTAGGACAGATCTTCTTTCTGAAGTCAATAGATGTGCTGTCTCATTTGGATGGCGGGCTTGGTTGTAGAAGAGGGAATGTTCTGCTCACTTCTGGCAGCAATGGGTTTCAAACTCCTGGTGGGTTGAAGTGGGAATAGGTCTGGCAAATAGGAAATTTCCTCTAATCGGGCTTTCTCTATCACCTTCAAATGTTCAATTACCACTGTCACTCCACTTTAGAGTCTCACTCTGCTCTCCTACTGAGTACCCACTAACTCTGTTCTGCTTCAGAGTATTTGCTGTTTCTGATCTCCAACAACCAACTCTTTCGGACCACAAACAATCTAAGAATGGCATCCATCTAAACAAAAAGTTTGGATGTTTCGCAGAGTTTGAATACTATAATGATATTATAAACGAAATGTGCAATGGATACTCGTTATTCAAATGCACAGAACAAACTAAAACGTAAACAAGTTATCCTATTGAATTTATAGATTTAGTATGCAGCTCAAATGGTCCAATCATAGACAAGCAGTAAAGACGAAAGTAGTTTAAAATTCAACTCTCTCCCTGATGCCAGCTTTCTAAGTTTGCATAATCTTTCTTTCTGGTATTTCTTTCAACTGTTTCTGTTATTTTTGGGAGTTATCTTCTATCTGCCTATATCTTCATTTCTTGGGAAATAATTTAAAATCAAAATTACCAATCGATTTTTTTCTAGCCAGGGTTGAATTTGTTTGTGAATTTGCTGTTTGAATTCAAATTCTAATGGCAAGATGGTCAAAACCTTGATTCGGAAAACCTTTAAAGGATGTGACAACGTTTACTCTGAGGGTATAATCATCAAAGATTACCTGTACAGGGTATTGGAGTTTTTCCACCTTACAAGAAAGGTTAGCTCCTTACATGAAGAGTAGAGTGGGTTCTTGGGAACAGGGTGAAGGGGTTGAGGAGTGTCCAGAAGAAATATCCAAAAAGTTTTACAAATTGCATAAACTTTACAATCACGTAGCCTGCCCTTAATACTGTTGGCAACTTGCCATATAGTCCTACCATTGAGTAGTCCTTGGTATTGAAGGACAAACTAAAAAGCCAAAACATAGAGTGAGTCTGGGTTATCACAGATATAACACAAAAACTACACTGGAAACAGAGCTCAAAGGAAACCAACCAAAAAGTGTTTGCGGAAACGAGCAGCTGTTACTTGCAAAAATAAATCTTTACTCTTTTTGATTTCAAGGCTAGATGAGAGTGTTTTAGTCTCGCCATGTCATATCCTAGTTTGTAGTTCACTGCAGATTGTGGCAGGCATTGGTGACGGCATCAGCTCTTGTCAGAATCATGGCATGTGTGTGTGTGTGCGTGCGTGCGTGCGTGAGTGCGTGCGTGCGTGCGTGCGTGCGTGCGTGCGTGCGTGCGTGCGTGCGTGCGTGCGTGCGTGCGTGCGTGCGTGCGTGTGTGTGTGTGTGTATGTGACTATAACAGGCTATTAATTACGGACACAGTCACAGAACCTACTGTAGTTCAATGTTTCTTTCAAAAAAGGTCGGTAAATGCTAACAGTTTCTGATTTTTTGTAATAAGTAATGTAGCCTGAATGCCAGAGGTAACAGATGATGATTAATTCAATATGCATTTTATTGTTGTTAGTTTTTTTAGTAAATTGCAACTTTACATAAAACAAGCGTAGTAAAGATTGCAAATAAGGTTCAAGAATGTTCATCTTTTTTCCACAACAATCTTGCAAGCACCAACAACCTTCAGGATGTCCGAGATTTCCAGGTATCAACCATCTCCATAAACTTTTCTACAGAGTCATTCAAACCTTACTGTTACACACAGTAATTGCTCAAAACATGAGATGTGTAGTGAGCCAATTTATTTCTGAGTTTTTTTCTGGGTTATTTTCAGTGGGTTGTTCTATAAACACAAGTCAGTGGGCAAGTATCCCAGAGAGAGCTAGTACAATAAGGTTGTACAGTTGATTGATTGCACAGATTTGGATGCTTGCCAAAATGCACTCTTGTCACACTGAGTTGTTTACAGTTTCACTAGTGAGACTAGACAGGGAGGCTCTCTAGACACCCACTTTAGCCAACTATTTACTGCTTGTACCTTCATCTGTTAAAGCTAGTTTGACTTCAGTGGAGTAACCTTGAGAAAGAGTTTACAAAAAATTTTATTGCTCAAGACTTCTTTTCATAAAAACAAGCTGAGTGCCAAGTGATTTGTAGAGACAATAATATCGAAGCAGGTTTTTTGAGATAATAAAATATAAGTTGCATTTTATTGCGTTTACATAATAATAAGTGTAAAGATAGAAAATGTAAAAAAATAGATAATAAAAGAAATATTCAAAATGAATACAGATTGCAAGCTATGATGTTCAGGAATAAATGATGGTATGACCAAACGTAAATTAAAAATAGCTATTTAATATTGGGAGCTTGCATAAATTGACCACCTAGCTAGTAGTAAACCCCTACTAACTAGTGATGTTATGAGCAGAAGTAGCAAAGAATGAGAAAGACGTAACGACAACGCTTATTATGTTTACCAATGCACAACTGTGTATCTGGTGGGTGGAAAGCTAATTGGATGGAGTTTTTACACAAACAGCGCATGGCACCAGTTTGTTCTCTAACCAAAGTCCATTTCCAGATTTCACAAATCCTAATTTGGGACCAATTGCTCCCACTCCATATCCTTGCACAGCATCAGCTTCTTTGTCCACACAAATCATTTGAGAAGACTGGACCGCTGACGCGCTGACAGTCATGGCGTATCCTGAATAAGCTGTCACCCATCTCGAATCATTGCAACTGTCCCATCCAATCACCACAAACTAGAAAACAAAATGGCAGTGCAAGCATTACAGTTTTCTGGCTGATACTACAACAACTTGATATTACAAGTAGTGAGAACTGGATTGTGGGGCTAGGAACTATTGCACTGAGTATACTCACAGATGCTGATCTCTCAGCGTGACAAAGAGCACATCTTATTGGCAGATTGTTTATGGCTGCAGGTAGAGAACCACTTACACCACCGAGACTGTACCTCGCTGCCGTCAGTTCTGGTAATGTTCTGGTTACGTCGGTGTCAGTAAATCTGAGTTGTGCTGGAATTGGAGCGCATGTCAGTTCCTGAGGTGCTTGGCTTGCGATACCCATGGCGTAGCCTGCAAGAGAAGATCAAAAATGGTTGTGCAATAGAAATCTAGCCATAAACTACAAACTTGTTGTTATACATAGTACGCAAAGGTGTGTAAAGTAGACTGCAGTAGTTGTTATACATAGTACACAAAGGTGTGTAAAGTTGACTGCAGTAGTTGTTATACATAGTACACAAAGGTGTGTAAAGTAGACTGCAGTAGTTGTTATACATAGTACACAAAGGTGTGTAAAGTTGACTGCAGTAGTTGTTATACATAGTACACAAAGGTGTGTAAAGTAGACTGCAGTATTTGTTATACATAGTACACAAAGGTGTGTAAAGTTGACTGCAGTAGTTGTTATACATAGTACGCAAGGGTGTGTAAAATAGACTGCAGTAGTTGTTATACATAGTACACAAAGGTGTGTAAAGTTGACTGCAGTAGTTGTTATACATAGTGCGCAAAGGTGTGTGAAATAGACTGCAGTAGTTGTTCCGTGGTTTATGCAAAGGATAACAAATCACGTAAACAAAGAGCTTGAAAGGATTAAAACTAACCATCATAATATGGTGTGCCTTGTGTGCACCTTGATTTTCCCCATCTGATATAGGTGGTGTGCCCTAAAATAATACGATTTTGTGATGTTGTTGTTGTATGGATCAGCAGAGAATAATTTATCACTTTTTTTTTCATAACTGTTACCTGTAGGAGTTCCTCTCTCTCCTGGTATTCCTTCTTCGCCTTTTAAACCAGGTCCAGGGGGACCTGGCTCAGCACCAGGTGAACCAGGTGCACCAGGGGGGCCTCGTGGCCCTCCTTGACCCGGTTGTCCACCTCCGTTAGGAGGCCCATCTCTGCCAGGTGACCCATTTCCATTTGGAGAAGGTGTCACACCAGGACTGCCACTTCCTCCTGAGTTTCCAGCAACTGGTAAAAAGGAAAGATCGTATGTTGATGTGGATATTGTAACCATACTACACCATACCAAACTGGGACAGAGTTCATTTTAAATTGTAGATTTTGGGGCATTTGAGGTCTATTTGATTGTTTAGTGTAAAAAAAGATGTACACCAGTAGTGTTATACACTACAGAGCTAAAGTTTCATAATCATTAGAGCTGCAGCGCAATCATATCTATCATGTCAGGTTGTAAAAAAGGGATGTATTGCGTCCAATGGTCACTGCAGGGTTTGAGGTTATGGAATGGATGATTGTGAAGATGTGAAATCAGCCAGTAATTAGTTTTTGCTTAAAAAACTAACGGCTGAAGTCGATGAATGATAAATATAGAATGGAGTACAAATCAGGAGGCGTGACAGGTGAGAGACAAAAAGTGAGATTTTTATTCTGTCACATTGAGCAAGCTTCAGATACGAAAAAACACACCGACGTAGATCGAACAGAAGTGGGACCATTGTATGTGACAAAAGTACATTTAGCAGATTCTAGAGCTACCATGCTTCAAGAACCTACTTTGAATCTGTGCTCTGAATCCAGTGTTTCCTGCATTCCCGTTGGATCGGAAGAGTACATGGATTGGTCCAGCAAATGTAACAGTAGCCACTATACGGTTAGTTCCACAGTAGGTTGCAAGTAAAGGTCCGGTGTCACTACCACCTCGCAGCTGCGCATTAGACGTTAACTTTAACTAGAAGCATTCTCTTCATTCAAAGCTCAACAATTGGTCATGTGACAAGAAAATATACCAAAGCTATTCCAATGTAAGATCATACCTCAATAGCATCGCTGCAGCTAGATTCTACACCTTCTACAAATATGGGGGAAGGAAACCTTATCTCCAATGCAACTCGAGAAACCAAAGAACTTCCTGTGTATCCATAAGCCTCCGGGAACGCCAAGACAAAATGCCAACTACATCTGCTGTTAGGCGGATAGGCTAGAGGGTAGTTGGGTGATTGGATAGAGTAGATCGATGTACTTGTACGACTGATGTAGTACGTTCTTCCACATTGTGAAGCTGAAAGAGCATTCTCAAAAGTTGGACGATGAAGCAACTAATAACCTTCATGGAGTTCATGGAACAAATCAACATTTAGGTATAATAATGGTATTCGCGACCTCTGTTCGCCGAACACATTGCAATAAAAATAATCAAACCGCTAATAATTTTAATCAATAAATAATTACTTTGTTCAGAAGTCGTGGGTCAACAAAAAGTACGTCACTGAATAAATTTATTTATATCATTCGTAGGCCGGAAATGAAACTGAACACTAAAAGTATTTAAATGGGCGAGTTGATGTGTTTCATTTTCATAGACCGGTTTTGTTTCCTTGACAAATAATACAAAATCATTGCAAGCTTTCAGAATTTAATGAATTGACAGGCAGCTTTACAAGCTATCCCAGTTTATAGCAGTTCCAATTTTTTTACTTTCTTGACTATTTCGCAAATTGGGAGTTATCTTCTTTAGGATTTGTTCGGTAAACTATAATATTGTATTGAATATTTATGAAGTTCTAAACTAATGTTTTGTTGCATACACGACGTATTGAATGACGAGCACGTATTATTTTTTGTACTTTGTTTGACGAACAGGTCGCGAATACTGTTATTATAATTGTAAATTACCTTGTCTTTTCTGCCGATGTTCAGTCAACTGCGCATCCTGTGTAGAAAAAGAAACAGAAAGTGATAGTTGAAAAAGGTTTATCAGGAAAGCAATTACTTAGTTTTGGCATTGAAGTTAAAAACAACAAATTGTTTTCATTTTGTTGTTAAAAACGCGCCTGTCCTTATGCAAAACTGAACACAAAATAAATTCCATACACTGTCTCATCAATAATGACAGACATCTAAAATTCTAACAAAAATAATTACTCCAGAATGGAGTTGCGTCATAGGTTTAATTAACTCTATAGTAATGAACATTCCAACTAACAAATCCACCCACACAGTATTACATCAGCAGTTTGAAACAGTTGATAAACAATTCGTGTTTGCTAATCCCAAATGTCTTGTAAGCTTTTGACATGCCGAGTCGGGAATTAAAACTGAAAGTCCTAGTCTGTACTGTGAAAGTATTTTGTCCAGTCCTTCAATTTCTTTTACTACTATTGATACTTTTAATCTTGTTTCCATATTTACATCGGCATTATTACATGAAAAACTTTTAATGGGGTGGTTGAACTTAACGATGTATAGTTAATATTGACCACAGCAACAGAACAGTGCATCATTGTCAGGTGTAACATAGCGTGTACTGGCTTCACCTGTAAGTTCGGAAAGTGTTTTTTCACGATTCTAATTTGCATTAGTCCAATGAATAGCTTACAGAAGTATTTAAATGGCTTTTAGTATCTACCGCAAAACTCTTCGCCAGACTGCATTCGAATAAACAAAATAA
The DNA here is from genome assembly GCA_945261195.1 of Cryptosula pallasiana. Lineage (NCBI taxonomy): Eukaryota > Metazoa > Bryozoa > Gymnolaemata > Cheilostomatida > Cryptosulidae > Cryptosula > Cryptosula pallasiana. Next base: position 36,166,701 of record OX183132.1, on the reverse strand, counting down.
ACTCATCTGCTATGACTCAATAAATTCTTTTTGTTTTCAGTTCGTTTTCTAAGACAAGGATTATGGTTTCCATGTATTCTGCTTCAACATTTATGTCAGAGTACAGTGAACTTTTTTAATATGGTAAATCTTTTAATGTTGCGATATAGTAGAGTTTATAAATATAAACCCTCACAGAGTGACCTTGCTTTTACAAAAACTTCTTGAAAATATCAAACAGAAACGAGGTTAATAAATATTTTGTCATTTTTTTTTGGAGAAAGCGAAAGAAAAGTTGCTGACACAAATCGGACTTTTCAATGACAACATACAGCAGAAAGCTTAAAACGAGGATTTGATGTTTATGCAGTTTACCTCATTAGGAGAGGAGTTCTGTTGGGTTTCTACGTCAGAGTCCACCACCTCTGAAGCCTCCACTTGTCCCAATCTATCTTGCAGAACTCCCTGTTGCATGTACAAATGGACGCAAAACACTAAAGTTAGGACTTCTAGTATCGCAAGTGCTCCAATACTGAGTTTCACCACAGAACTAGTTTGTATAGATTTCTCTCCTGCCATGACCTAGAACTGAGCAGACGTTGCTGAGAGACCAATATGATTCCTCCCAATGTGTTTACTCGATTTAAATATCTCATTGCTTTACGCTTGGTTGGTTTCATTAAAATAATTGTGAGTTGCGCAAAAGTATTACATTAACCTTTTGCCAAATAATTTGCCTTTAACCAAACATTCCTTTAGATGATTCTGTGTTGAAGTGTACTCAACTGTTGTTGTAGCTTCAAAACTGGATTTTAGAACTAGCACGGAGAGGATAGTTCAATGTTAGGTTCTGCAACCTGAATGCCAGAGGAAACAGATGATAATTAGTTCAACATGCATCTTAATGTTTTTAGATGTTTTAGTAACTTGCAACTTTACATAAAAAAAGCATTGTAAAGATTGCATAAAAGGTTCAACGTGTTTCATCTCTTTCCACAACAATCTTGCGAGCACCTACAACCTTCAGGATGTCCAAGAATTCCAGGTATCAGCCATCTCCATAAACGGAGAGCTACATAGAAAGTCATACGACATTCTGCAATACCCACAAGCTCTATAGCATGTATGAAGATCAACATTTATGCCTGTCTTTTCTACAGAGCCATTCAAACCTTACTGTTACATCAAGTATTTGCTGAAAACATGAAATGCGTAGTGAGCCAAATTATTTCTGAGTTTGCTTCTGGGTTATTTTCAGTGGGTTGTTTTATAAACACAAGTCAGTGGGCAAGTATCCCAGAGAGAGCTAGTACAATTAGGTTGTACAGTTGATTGATCACACAGATTTGGATGCTTGCCAAAATGCACTCTTGGCACACTGAGTTGGTTACAGTTTCACTAGTCAGACTAGACAGGGAGGCTCTCTAGACACCCGCTTTAGCCAACTATCTGCTGCTTGTACCTTCATCTGTTAAAGCTAGTTTGACTTCAGTAGAGTAACCTTGAGAAAGAGCTTACAAAAAATTTTATTGCTCATGGGCATCTTTTCATGAAAGCCAGCTGAGTGCCAAGTGATTTGTAGTGACAATAATATCGCAGCAGGTTTTTTGAGATAATAAAATATAAGTTGCATTTTATTGCGTTAACATAATAGTAAGTGTAAAGATAGAAAAGGTAAAAACATGTGTAACACAAAAATATTCAAGATGAATACAGATTGCAAGCTATGATATTCAGGAATAAATGATGGTATGACCAAAAGTAAATTAAAAATAGCTATTTAAATATTGGGAGCTTGCATAAATTGCCCACCAAGCTAGTAGTAAACCCCTACTAACTAGTGATGTTATGAGCAGAAGTAGCAAAGAATGAGAGAGACGTAACGACAACGCTTATTATGTTTACCGATGCACAACTGTGTATCTAGTGGGTGGAAAGCTAGTTGGATGGAGTTTTTACACAAACAGCGCATGGAACCAGTTTGTTCTCTAACCAAAGCCCATTTCCAGATTTCACAAATCCTAATTTGGGACCAATTTCTCCCACTCCATATCCTTGCACAGCATCAGCTTCTTTGTCCACACAAATCATTTGAGAAGACTGGACCGCTGTCGCGCTGACGGTCATAGCGTATCCTGAATAAGCTGTCACCCATCTCAAATCATTGCAACTGTCCCATCCAATCACCACAAACTAGAAAACAAAATGGCAGTACAAGCATTACAGTTTTCTGGCTGATACTACAACAACTTGATATTACAAGTAGTGAGAACTGGAATGTGGGTCTAGGAACTATTGCACTGAGTATACTCACAGATGCTGATCTCTCAGCGTGACAAAGAGCACATCTTATTGGCCGATCGTTTATAGAGGCGGGTAATGAACCACTTACACCACCGAGACTGTACCTCGCTGCCGTCAGTTCTGGTAATGTTCTGGTTATGCTGGTGTCAGTAAATCTAAGTTGTGCTGGAATTGGGGCGCATATCAGTTCCTGCGGTGCCCGGCTTGCGATACCCATGGCATAGCCTGCAAGAGAAAATCAAAAATGGTTGTGCAATATAAATCTAGCCATAAATCACAGACTTGTTGTTATATATACCACACAAAGGTGTGTAAAATAGACTGCAGTAGTTGTTATACATAGTACACAAAGGTGTGTAAAGTAGACTGCAGTAGTTGTTATACATAGTACACAAAGGTGTGTAAAGTTGACTGCAGTAGTTGTTATACATAGTACGCAAAGGTGTGTAAAATAGACTGCAGTAGTTGTTATACATAGTACACAAAGGTGTGTAAAGTAGACTGCAGTAGTTGTTATACATAGTATGCAAAGGTGTGTAAAATAGACTGCAGTAGTTGTTATACATAGTACGCAAAGGTGTGTAAAGTAGACTGCAGTAGTTGTTATACATAGTACGCAAGGGTGTGTAAAATAGACTGCAGTAGTTGTTATACATAGTATGCAAAGGTGTGTAAAATAGACTGCAGTAGTTGTTATACATAGTATGCAAAGGTGTGTAAAGTAGACTGCAGTAGTTGTTATACATAGTACGCAAGGGTGTGTAAAGTAGACTGCAGTAGTTGTTATACATAGTACACAAAGGTGTGTAAAGTAGACTGCAGTAGTTGTTATACATAGTACACAAAGGTGTGTAAAGTTGACTGCAGTAGTTGTTATACATAGTACACAAAGGTGTGTAAAGTAGACTGCAGTAGTTGTTCTGTGGTTTATGCAAGGGATAACAAATCACATAAACAAGGAGCTTAAAAAGATTAAAACTAACCATCATAATACGGTGTGCCTTGTGTGCACCTTGATTTTCCCCATCTGATATAGGTGGTGTGCCCTAAAATATAATCATCTTGTGATGTTGTTGTTGTATTGATAAGCAGAGAACAAGTTATCACTTTGTCTTCCGTAACTGTTACCTGTAGGAGTTGCTCTCTCTCCTGGCCTTCCTTCCTCTCCTTTCAAACCAGGTCCAGGAGGACCAGGTTCAGCATTAGCTGAACCTCTTTGACCAGGTGCACCAGGTGAACCAGGTGCACCAGGGGGGCCTCGTGGCCCTCCTTGACCCGGTTGGCCACCTCCGTTAGGCGGCCCATCTCTGCCAGGTGAGCTACCTCTGCCAGGTGACCTATTTCCATTTGGAGAAGGTGTCGCACCAGGACTGCCGTTTCCTCCTGAGTTTCCAGCAACTGGTAAAAGGAAAGATTGTATGTTGATGTAGCCATTGCAATCATGCTGCACCATACCAAAATGAAACAGAGTTCATTTTAAATTGTAGATTTTGGGGCATTTGAGGGGATTTGAGGTCTATTTTATTGCCAAGTGTAAAACAGGTATACACGAATAGTGTTATATACTACAGAACTAAAGTTTCATAATCATTAGAGCTGCAGCTCAAACCTATCTACCATGTTAGGTAAAAAAGGGAAGTATTGCTTCCAATGGTCACTGCAGGGTTTGAGGTTATTGAATGGATGATTGTGTAGATGTGAAATCAGCCAGTAGTTAGTTTTTTGGTTAAAAAATCAACGGCCTCAAGCCGATGAATGATAAATATATAGGATGGAGAACAAATCAGGAGATGTGACAGGTGAGAGCCAAAAAGTGAGATTTTTATTCTGTCACATTGAGCAAGCTTCAGATAAAAGAAAACACACACTAACATAGATCGAACAGGAGTGGGACCATTGTATGTGACAAAAGTACATTTAGCAGATTCTAGAGCTATCATGCTTCAAGAACCTACTTTGAATCTGTGCTCTGAATCCAGTGTTTCCTGCATTCCCGTTGGATCGGAAGAGTACATGGATTGGTCCAGCAAATGTAACAGTAGCCACTATACGGTTAGTTCCACAGTAGGTTGCAAGTAAAGGTCCGGTGTCACTACCACCTCGCACCTGCGCATTAGACGTTAACTTTAACTAGAAGCATTCTCTTCATTCAAAGCCATGGATGAAATATACCAGGATTGCCAGCTACGGCCATTCAATATAAGTTTGACCACGATTCAAGTGAGGCCGTTTATGGGAGTCGCCATGACAGCGACTTTTATGCAGTATCCGGTACGTATATTGTTTTTTTGAATGCAGTGCCGAGTTGTCTTTTCATTAAAAAAGACAACTACGCCAATCGAAGGGAAAAGTGACGCATTTCCGGTACTTTCTTACAGTTTTATTATTTAAAAAATTGCGGTGGCTGCTATAAAAAGATTTTACCACAATTTGCGGCCCCTTACTATAGCGTATGTTACGACTCCCTTGTAAAACATCGCAGTTACAGTCTACATCCGCTACGAACATGGTCATTCAAATTACTTCACCTGATTGGTCGCAGCTGGCACTCTTGGTATATTTCATCCATGTTCAAAGCTCAACAATTGATCATGTGACAAGTTTGTACAAAAAATGTACCAGAGCTATTCCAATGTAAGATTATACCTCAATAGCATCTCTGCAGCTAGATCCTACACCTTCTACAAATATTGGGTAAGGAAACCTTATCTCCAATGCAACCCGAGAAACCAAAGAACTTCCTGTGTATCCGTAAGCCTCCGGGAATGCCAAGACAAAATGCCAACTACATCTGCTGTTAGGCGGATAGGCTAGAGGGTAGTTGGGTGATTGAATAGAGTAGATCGATGTACTTGTACGACTGATGTAGTACGTTCTTCCACAGTGTGAAGCTGAAAGAGCATTCTTAAAAGTTGAACGATGAAGCAACTAATAACCTTCATTGAGGTCATGGAACAAATCAACTTTTAGGTATAATAAGGGTATTCGCGACCTCTGTTCGCCGAACACATTGCAATAAAAATAATCAGACTGCTAATAATTTTAATCAATAAATAATTACTTTGTTCAGAAGTCGTGGGTCAACAAAAAGTAGGTGACTGAATAAATTTATTTATATCATTTGTAAGCCGAAAATAAAACTGAACACTAAAAGTATTTAAATGGGCGAGTTGATGTTTTTCATTTTCATAGACCGGTTTTGTATCCTTGACAAATAATTCAAAATCATTGCAAGCTTTCAAAATTTACTGAATTGACAGGCAGCTTTACAAGCTATTCCAGTTTATAGCAGTTCCAATTTTATTGACTACTTTGCAAATTTGAAGTTATTTTCTTTAGGATTTGTTCGGTAAACGATAATATTATATTGAATATTTATGATGTTCTAAACTAATTTTTTGTTGCATACGCGACGTATTGAATTACAAACACTTATCACTTTTTGTACTTTGTTCAACGAACAGGTCCCGAATACTTTTATTATAATTGTGAATTACCTTGTCTTTTCTGCCGATGTTCAATCAACTGCGCATCCTGTGTAGAAAAAGAAACATAGAAAATGATAGTAGAAAAAAGTTTATCATGAAAGCAATTACTTAGCTTTGGGATTGAAGTTTAAAAAAACAAATTGTCTCCATTTTTTTGTTAAAAGCGCTCCTGTCCTTATGCAAAACTAAACACACAATAAATTCTATCGACTGCCTCATCAATTATGACGGACATCTAAAATTCTAACAAAAATAATTACTCCAAAATGGAGTTGTGTCATAGGTTTAATTAACTCTATAGTAATGAACATTCCAACTAACAAATCAACCCACACAATATTACATCAGCAGTTTGAAACAGTTGATAAACAAATCGTGTTTGGTAATCCAAAATGTCTTGTAAGCTTTTGACGAGTCGGGAATTAAAACTGAAAGTGCTAGTCTTTACAGTGAAAGTTTTTTGTCCAGTCCTTCGATTTCTTTTACTACTATTGATACTTTTAATCTTGTTTTCACATTCACATCGACATAGTTACGTGAAAAACTTTTAATGGGGTTGTGGAACTTAACGATGTATAGTTAATATTCACCAGAGCAATATAACAGTGCATCATTGTCAGGTTTAACATAACAAATTCTGGCTTCACCTGTAAGTTCGGAAAGTGTTTTTTTTTAACGAGTTTAATTTGCATTAGTCTAGTAAATAGCTTACAGAAGTATTTAAATGGCTTTTTGTATCTACCGCAAAACTCTTTGCCACACAAATAAACAAAATAAACTCATTTGCTATGACTCAATAAATTCTTCATTTTTGTTTTCAGTTAGTTTTTTAGGATAAGGATTATGGTTTCCATGTATCCTGCTTCAACATTTATGGCAGAGTATGGTAGATTTTTTAATGTTGCGATATAGTAGATTTTATAAGTAGAGTGGCTTTGCTTTTACAAAAACTTCTGGGAAATATCAAGCAGAAACGGGGTTAATAATTATTTCGTCATTTTTCTTTGGAGAAAGCGAAAGAAAAGTTGGTGCCACAAATCGGACTTTTCAATGACGACTTACAGCAGAAAGTTTACAACGAAGATTTTTATGCAGTTTACCTCATTAGGAGAAGAGTTCTGTTGGGTTTCTACGTCAGAATCCACCACCTTTGAAGCCTCCACTTGTCCCAATCTATCTTGCAGAACTCCCTGTTGTATGTACAAATGGACGCAAAACACTAAAGTTAGGACTTCTAGTATCGCGAGTACTCCAATACTGAGTTTCACCACAGAACTAGTCTGTATAGATTTCTCTCCTGCCATGACCTAGAACTGAGCAGACGTTGCTGAGAGACCAATATGATTCCTCCGACTGTGTTTACTTGATTTAAATATCTCATTGCTTTACGCTTGGTTGGTTTCATGAAAAATTATTGTGAGTTGCGCAAAAGAATTACATTAACCTTTTGCCAAATAATTTGCCTTCAACCAAACATTCCTTTAGATGATTCTGTGTTGAAATGTACTCAACTGTTGTTGTAGCTTCAAAACTGGATTTTAGAATTAGCACGGAGAGGAATGACTTTTAACAGAAGCAACTAAGGGAATTTGGAATGAGTGTAGACACCTTAAAACGTATTCTGGTTCATTCTACAGGGGTCGAAGCTCAGCCTTTGGGAAACAAAACACTGTCAAGCTAATTTTACGCATTCCAGGTTTGCGGATGATCATTTTTGTTCAATAGGAAATGTTCTCTAATCATCGGGCTTTCTCTATCACCTTCAAATGCTCAACTGAAACTTAAACTTAATGTATCCTATTGAACTTATAGATTTAGTATGCAGCTCAAATGGTCCAATCATAGACGAGCAGTAAAGACAACAGTAGTTTAAAATTCAACTCTCTCCCTGATGCCAGCTTTCTAAGTTTGCATAATCTTTCTTTCTGGTATTTCTTTCAACTGTTTCTGTTATTCTTGGGAGTTATCTTCTATCTACGTATATCTTCATTTCTTGGGAAACTTACTTTGAGGGTATAATCATCAAAGATTACCTGTACAGGGTACTGGATTATTTCCATCTTACAAGAAAGGTTAGCTGCTTACATGAAGAGTAGAGTGGGTTCTTGGGAACAGGGTGAAGGGGTTGAGGAGTGTCCAGAAGAAATATCCAAAATTTTTTACAAATTGCATAAACTTTACAATCACGTAGCCTGCCCTCAATACTGTTGGCAACTTGCCATATAGTACTACCATTGAGTAGTCCTTGCTATTGAAGTACGAACTATAAAGCCAAACCATAGAGTGAATCCGGGTTATCCCAGATATAACACAAAAACTACACTGGAAACAGAGCTCAAAGGAAACCAACAAAAAGTGTTTGCGGAAACGAGCAGCTGTTACTCGCAAAAATAAATCTGTACTCATTTTGATTTTAAGGCTAGATGAGAGTGTTTTAGTCTTGTCATGTCATATCCTAGTTTGTAGTTCACTGCAGAGCGTGGTAGAAGCTGGCAGCCGCATCAACTCTTGTCAGTAAAACAATGAGCAGACAGCCCAACCTCACGCAGGATAGCTTAATAGATGCACTAACATAGTTAATGAAAGGTCTGCACTGGCTTGTGTACAATCACTAGAAGTAACAGAGAGAATATAACGACGGGATTCAGGAGTACGCAGCCTAGATGGATATTGTAAAGGATATTATGGAGACATGCAAAAACCTTGACCTTCCTTCTATGCCTGATTGGTCAAAGGAAAAGAGGAGTCTGTAATGGGCAGTTTTAACCACCTGTGATTGGAAGACTGATGTTACCATCAATATAGTTGTTTGTATCTGATTGGATGCACATAATGTTTTATATTAGATTGACCTGCATATGAGTGTGCGATAAAGCCTTGTAGCTCAAAGTGTTATAAGCTCACATTTACGGTTGATCTCCATGCATGTATTAGTAGCTAGTTCCTTGGGCACCAACAGTTTTTGGAGTAGCTAACTTTTAATGATCGTGACAAATCATGACATGTGCATGTATGTGTATGTGTATATTTATGTGTATCTGTATGTGTATGTATTATATATCTGACCATAACAGGCTATTAATTATGGACACAGTCACAGAACCTACTGTAGTTGAATGGTGCTGTAACCTGAATGCCAGAGGAAACAGATGATGATTAATTCAATACTCATCTTATTGTTTTTAGATGTTTTAGTAAATTGCAACTTTGCATAAAACAAGTGTAGTAAAGATTGCAAAAAAGTTCAACATTGTTCATCTTTTTCCACAACAATCTTGCAAGCACCAACAACCTTCAGGATGTCCAAGATTTCCAGGTATCAACCATCTCCATAAACGCAAAGCTTCATAGAAAACCATACGATATTCTGCAATAATCACAAGCTCTACAGCATGTATGGAGATCAACATTTATGCCTGTCTCTTCTACAGAGTCATTCAAACCTTACCATTACACACAGTATTTGCTGAAAACATGTGATGTGTAGTGAGGCAATTCTTTTTGAGTTTGTTTTTAGGTTATTTTCAGTGGGTTGTTTTATAAACACAAGTCAGTGGGCAAGTATCGCTGAGAGAGCTAGTACAATAAGGTTGTACAGTTGATTGATCACACAGATTTGGATGCTTGCCAAAATGCACTCTTGTCACACTGAGTTGTTTACAGTTTCACTAGTCAGACTAGACAGGGAGGCTCTCTAGACACCCGCTTTAGCCAACTGTTTACTGCTTTGTACCTTCATCTGTTAAAGCTAGTTTGACTTCAGTAGAGTAACCTTGAGAAAGAGTTTACAAAAACTGTTATTGATCAAGGCCTCTTTTCATAAAAACCAGCTGGGTGCCAAGTTATTTGTAGTGACAATAATATCGAAGCAGGTTTCTTGGGATAATAAAATACAAAGTGCATTTTATTGCGTTTACATAATAATAAGTGTAAAGATCGAAAAGGTAAAAAGATACATAATAAAAAATATTTAAAATGAATACAGATTGCAAGCTATGATGTTCAGGAATAAATGATGGTATGACCAAAAGTAAATTAAAAATAGTTATTTAAAATTTGGGAGCTTGTATAAATTGCCCACCTAGCTAGTAGTAAACCCCTACTAACTAGTGATCTTATGAGCAGAAGTAGCAAAGAATGAGAGAGACGTAACGACAACGCTTATTATGTTTACCAATGCACAACTGTGTATCTGGTGGGTGGAAGGCTAATTGGATGGAGTTTTTACACAAACAGCGCATGGAACCAGTTTGTTCTCTAACCAAAGTCCATTTCCAGATTTCACAAATCCTAATTTGGGACCAATTGCTCCCACTCCATATCCTTGCACAGCATCAGCTTCTTTGTCCACACAAATCATTTGAGAAGACTGGACCGCTGACGCGCTGACGGTCATAGCGTATCCTGAATAAGCTGTCACCCATCTCGAATCATTGCAACTGTCCCATCCAATCACCACAAACTAGAAAACAAAATGGTAGTACAAGCATTACAGTTTTCTGGCTGATACTACAACAACTTGATATTACAAGTAGTGAGAACTGGAATTTGGTTCTAGGAACTATTGCACTGAGCATACTCACAGATGCTGATCTCTCAGCGTGACAAAGAGCACATCTTATTGGCCGATCGTTTATGGCGGCAGGTAGAGAACCACTTACACCACCGAGATTGTACCTCGCTGCCGTCAGTTCTGGTAATGTTCTGGTTATGTCGGTGTCAGCAAATCTAAGTTGTGCTGGAATTGGGGCGCATATCAGTTCCTGAGGTGCCCGGCTTGCGATACCCATGGCATAGCCTGCAAGAGAAGATCAAAAATGGTTGTGCAATAGAATTCTAGCCATAAATCACAGACTTGTTGTTGTACATAGTACGTAAGGGTGTGTAAAGTAGACTGCAGTAGTTGTTATACATAGTACACAAAGGTGTGTAAAGTAGACTGCAGTAGTTGTTATACATAGTACACAAAGGTGTGTAAAGTAGACTGCAGTAGTTGTTATACATAGTACGCAAAGGTGTGTAAAGTAGATTGCAGTAGTTGTTATACATAGTACGCAAAGGTGTGTAAAATAGACTGCAGTAGTTGTTATACATAGTACACAAAGGTGTGTAAAGTAGACTGCAGTAGTTGTTAGTTATACATAGTACGCAAAGGTGTGTGAAATAGACTGCAGTAGTTGTTATACATAGTACGCAAAGGTGTGTAAAATAGACTGCAGTAGTTGTTCTGTGGTTTATGCAAAGGATAACAAATCACGTAAACAAGGAGCTTAAAAAGATTAAAACTAACCATCATAATACGGTGTGCCTTGTGTGCACCTTGATTTCCCCCATCTGATATAGGTGGTGTGCCCTAAAATATAATCATCTTGTGATGTTGTTGTTGTATTGATAAGCAGAGAACAAGTTATCACTTTCTTTTCCATAACTGTTACCTGTAGGAGTTCCTCTTTCTCCTGGCCTTCCATCCCTTCCTCCCTCTCCTTTCAAACCAGGTCCAGGAGGACCAGGTTCAGCATTAGGTGAACCTCTTTGACCAGGTGCACCAGGGGGTCCTCGTGGCCCTCCTTGACCCGGTTGGCCACCTCCGTTAGGCGGCCCATCTCTGCCAGGTGAGCTACCTCTGCCAGGTGACCTATTTCCATTTGGTGAAGGTGTCACACCAGGACTGCTACTTCCTCCTGAGTTTCCAGCAACTGGTAAAAAGGAAAGATTGTATGTTGATGTGGACATTATAATCATGCTACACCATACCAAAATGAAACAGAGTTCATTTTAAATTGTAGATTTTGGGGCATTTGAGGTCTATTTGATTGCTTAGTGTAAAAACTATATACACAAAAGTAGTGTAATATACTACAGAGCTAAAGTTTCGTAATCATTAGAGCTGCAGCGCAATCATGTCTACCATGTTAGGTTGTAAAAAAGAGACGTATTGCTTCCAATGGTCACTGCAGGGTTTGAGGTTATTGAATGGATGATTGTGTAGATGTGAAACCAGCCAGTAGTTAGTTTTTTGGTTAAAAAATCAACGGTTGAGGGGGATGAATGATCAATATAGGATGGAGTACAAATCAGGAGATGTGACAGGTGAGAGACCAGAAATAGAACTTTTATTCTGTCACATTGAGCGAGCTTCAGATAAAAAAACACACCAACATAGATTGAACAGGAGTGGGACCATTGTATGTGACAAAAGTACATTTAGCAGATTCTAGAGCTATCATGCTTCAAGAACCTACTTTGAATCTGTGCTCTGAATCCAGTGTTTCCTGCATTCCCGTTGGATCGGAAAAGTACATGGATTGGCCCAGCAAATGTAACAGTAGCCACTATACGGTTAGTTCCACAGTAGGTTGCAAGTAAAGGTCCGGTGTCACTACCACCTCGCACCTGCGCATTAGAAGTTAACTTTAACTAGAAGCATTCTCTTCATTCAAAGCTCAACAATTGATCATGTGACGAGTTTGTACAGAAAATATACCAAAGCTATTCCAATGTAAGATTATACCTCAATAGCATCTCTGCAGCTAGATCCAACACCTTCTACAAATATTGGGTAAGGAAACCTTATCTCCAATGCAACCCGAGAAACCAAAGAACTTCCTGTGTATCCGTAAGCCTCCGGGAATGCCAAGACAAAATGCCAACTACATCTGCTGTTAGGCGGATAGGCTAGAGGGTAGTTGGGTGATTGGATAGAGTAGATCGATGTACTTGTACGACTGATGTAGTACGTTCTTCCACATTGTGAAGCTGAAAGAGCATTTTTAAAAGTTGGACGATGAAGCAACTAATAACCTTCATTGAGGTCATGGAACAAGTCAACTGTTAGGTATAATAAGAGTATTCGCGACCTCTGTTCGCCGAACACAATGCAATAAAAATAATCAGACCGGTAATAATTTTAATCAATAAATAATCATTTTGTTCGGAACTTGTGGGTCAACAAAACGTAGCTCACAAAATAAAAAGAAATAATCAATGAGTACTTATTTACATTTTTCGTGGGTCGCGAATGAAACCAAATACTCAATAAATAATGACGAGCGAGTTGATTTTTTTCATACTCACAGACCGGTTTTATATCCTTGACAAATAAGTCAAAATCATTGCAAGCTGTCAAAATTTACTAAATTGAAGGGCAGCTGTACAAACTATCCCAGTTTATAGCAGTTCAAATTTTATTACTTTCTTGACAATTTCGCAAATTGGGAGTTATCTTCTTTAGGATTTGTTCGGTAAACTATAACATTGCATTGAATATTTATGTTGTTCTAAACTAATATTCCATGGCATATGCGACGTATTACATTACGAACACCTTTTATTTTTTGTACTTCGTTCAACGAACAGGTCCCGAATACTCTTATTGTAATTGTAAATTACCTTGTCTTTTTTGCCGATGTTCAGTCAACTGCCCATCCTGTGTAGAAAAAGAAACATAGAAAATGATAGTAGCAAAAAGTTTATCGTGAAAGCAATTACTTAGCTTTGGGATTGAAGTTAAAAACAAATTGTCTCCATTTTTTTGTTAAAAGCGCTCCTGTCCTTATGCAAAACTAAACACACAATAAATTCTATCGACTGCCTCATCAATTATGACGGACATCTAAAATTCTAACAAAAATAATTACTCCAAAATGGAGTTGTGTCATAGGTTTAATTAACTCTATAGTAATGAACATTCCAACTAACAAATCCACCCACACAATATTACATCAGCAGTTTGAAACAGTCGATAAACAATTCGTGATTGGTAATCACAAATGTCTTTTTAGCTTTCAACGAGTCGAGTCGGGAATTAAAACTGAAAGTGCTAGTCTTTACAGTGAAAGTTTTTTGTCCAGTCCTTCGATTGCTTTTATTACTGTTGATACTTTTAATCTTGTTTTCATATTCACATCGACGTAGTTACATGAAAAACTTTTAATGGGGTTGTTGAACTTAACGATGTATAGTTATTATTGACCACAGCAGCATAACAGTGCATCATTGTCAGGTTTAACATAACAAATTCTGGCTTCACCTGTAAGTTAGGAAAGTGTTTTTTTTCTTGAGTTTCATTTGCATTAGTCTAGTAAATAGCTTACAGAAGTATTTAAATGGCTTTTAGTATCTACCGCAAAACTCTTTGCCACACAAATAAACAAAATAAACTCATTTGCTATGACTCAATAAATTCTTCTTTTTTGTTTTCAGTTAGTTTTCTAGGATAAGGATTATGGTTTCCATGTATCCTGCTTCAACATTTATGTCAGAGTATGGTAAAGATTTTAATGTTTCAATATAGTAGATTTTATAAGTAGAGTGGCTTTGCTTTTACAAAAACTTCTGGGAAATATTTAGCAGAAACGGGGTAAATAATTATTTCGTCATTTTCCTGTGGGGAACGTGCAAAAAAAGTTGCTGACACAAATCGGACTTTTCAATGACAGCTTACAGCAGAAAGTTTACAACCATGATTTGATAACCAACAAAAATGTTTATGCAGCTTACCTCATTAGGAGAAGAGTTCTGTTGGGTTTCTACGTCAGAGTCCACCACCTTTGAAGTTTCCACTCGCCCCAATCTATCTTGCAGAATTCCCTGTTGCATGTACAAATGGACGCAAAACACTAAAGTTAGGACTTCTAGTATCGCGAGTACTCCAATACTGAGTTTCACCACAGAACTAGTCTGTATAGATTTCTCTCCTGCCATGACCTAGAACTGAGCAGACGTTGCTGAGAGACCAATATGATTCCTCCGACTGTGTTTACTTGATTTAAATATCTCATTGCTTTACGCTTGGTTGGTTTCATTAAAATAATTGTGAGTTGCGCAAAAGAATTACATCAACCTTTTGCCAAATAATTTGCCTTCGACCAAACATTTTTTTAGACGGTTCTGTTTTGAAATGTACTCAACTGTTGTTGTAATTTCAAAACTGGATTTTAGAATTAGCGCGGAGAGGAATGACTTTCAACAGAAGCAACAAAGAGAATTTGGAATGAGTGTAGACACCTTAAAGCATATTCTGGTTCGTTCTACAGGGGTCAAAACACAGCCTTGGGGAAACAAAACACTGTCAAGCTAATTTTACTCATTCCAGGTTTGCGGATGATCATTTTTGTTCATGTTTTTTTGACCCGCACCTTCTTCTGCTCAACCCCGAATGATACATGGAAATATATTTTTTCACAAACAAAACGATAAGTTATAAGCTTGAGCTAGTGTTCATTTAAAATATATAAAAAAATGACTGAAGTTTTTTATTTGTTTGCAACATCAAGAAGCTGTTTTACAGATTAGTCGTTAGTCCGTAGTAATAAGCTTGAGTCACGATTTGGTTTCATTACCACAAATTATCTCGATTTTTCCTCAATTAAGGTTTGCTGAAAATAGAAATTTGGGTATCTGCCTTGTTTGCGTGCGTCAATTACATTGTTTTACTTCAGAAGCAGCTGAGTAAGTGACATGTGCCTAACAGCCAAGGAATGAAAACAGAAATGATTTACTGAGTCGCAAGTTGATGTTGAAAGGTCATTTCATGGTTTGCAATAACTCCAGTAGTTCAAAATTTTGGTTTGTAGAATACCAACGAACATAAAGAAAGCTATTAAAACATAGTGGTGTTATTTATTTGTTTGTTGTCAAAGCTGGCAAGTGTCCATTTTATTAAACAGCGGAAATGTCATTGCATAAAAATAAATGAGTCATTAAAATTTTAATTTAAATATCAACAAGGTGATTTTGCGTATTTGTTGGCATCCTAACGTTTAGTTATCTCGTAATCCTAACGTTTAGTTATCTCGTACCACTCGGTGTTAACATACTTAGTTGACTTTATAACTTTTGGCCATTCTCTTTGTATCATACTTTTGTTGCTAGGCAAATATATTTCAGCCAGTCAGGTATAAACGATTCAGCAACATTGAATGAACCAACACAGCAAACATAAGATTGAATTGGAAACGTTACAGCAACTTCCCCTGGGCCATGGGCTACATTAGCTATTATATCAAATATAGGTTATTAAAAATAAACTTCGCCGGTGAATAATACTCGCGTTCCGAGCTACCTGAACACCAGCACTTGTACATAATCATGAGCTGTAAATGTTTCTCAATGCTTTTTGGCTATTTTCTGAGGATGGTCAGATGGTGAAATGGTTAATGAGTCTGACTGATCGACTAGCTGGTGTTGTCTGGCTTTCATTTGCATTCAGAGATGCGCTGGTTTTTATTTTAGATGTTGAAACTTCTATTCTTGATTGAACAAATCAATTTGTCTAGCACTCAAAGTCTTAGACTGATGTGATATAAAAATGCACAAATGGTTTTGTGACCAAGTAAGTTAGGGTTAACGTTAAGGCTCGCAGTCTAACAAGTGCACCGTACACCATTAGTTATACTGACAGACTTCCCTCAATAAATAACTTGATTCGTAAGAATCAAAGTGTAATGGAGATAGTGCCAATAAGAGTACATATGCCAGGAGATGAAGGATTTCCAGGTAATTGATTCTATTACTGAAATATAGATAAGTTGAGGACTTTTGTGAGTTTTCAAGTAACACGCCCTAAACAAACTATCGAATTGAGTGCAAGGGATATTATCTCCGAGCCCATTAGTGCCATTTATGTCTAAAACGACAGTGCGGGTAGTTTATATACACTATCATGTCTGGCAATATTGTCACAGTCATACAGTGATAGATAATTTTCAAAGTCTATGGACAACATATCTGAGGAAATATGCATTTCCATTTTTTAAAAATACAAATATGATTGCCACTTTTGTATGGGGAAAAACTGCTAGGTTATTTTTTAGTTTCTGATTGAAAATTAACATGCGTTCTTTTTTCTAAATAAATTTAAAACGATTAAAGAAGGATGTGAGAACAAATTGAATAGGAAATCTGAAACATATCCTTGTATATAATTCAATCTGGTGATAAACTGTTTTCAGTAATTGAACCAGCTAATCTAGTTTCCCTGTTATGTAATGTTTAATAACACGCTATGATTAAAACCTAGCATCCTGACAGGCAGATAAATACAGGTAGAGAAAACCTGAGAGCTGTCCTTTCTCTCTTGGTCAGAGAAAAAAAGTTTCTGTTACTTACATCAAAGAAAAAGTCCTAACTTTGATGACTCCAAAAACGCATTGTGCAAAATAAATACCCAGAGAAAACACCTTTTGGGTATTTTAAAGCGATCAACTGCGCAATAGTGTATTACCAAAAAAAGAAGACAACCCTGCAACTGCGGCGTGACCAAGTGAATAGTTTGAGCAAACTGAGATAAAGAGTAGTAAATTTTTTTTTGTAAGGATAGACAATATTTTTTTAATTTATTCAGATCATTTTGTACTTTGTAAAACACAGTTGCTGTAAATAAGAAACTGAAATGGAAAAATATGAACCTATTTTCGAAGTTCCTAACTTATTTTTGTTAAAGATTAATACTTCAAAAACAGTTCGTAATTATTTAGCAAGAAAAATTAATTTTCTTTGTAATTGTTAAAAGAACAAAACGACTCCTTCAATAAGTTTAATAACGAAAAAATAAAACTAGATAAATATAACGCGCAATAAAAAAAAGTATGCTGTACTTTTGAAATGATGCCGTCATCAGTAACAGAAATTTCTTTATTACTGCTATAAAGATCTGCTCTCCAGTTCACGTGGGGCTATGATACCTTTCAAGGGATGACTCACTTGTTAGCATGTTGGTCTATTACAATAGTCTCCCATGTTTCCACGTCAACTGTTGTTCAAGAGCCACTGACACCTATAAATAATCTTTAATTAATATATTGATGAAATTGTAATACTGCCTACTTAATCCCTATCCTATTACCTGTAACACCAGACAGATGCGTGTCAAGCCTGAATAAAACAACTACACACTGTAGTGTGTGTGGGTATATCACTATCGACCTACCAAAGTTCATTATTACAACACGGATGTTCCATCGATCTTCATCTCTTGCCCAATAACGCTTCATGTTACCATGGCAACGGACAAGTTGTTTAAGCCGTGTGAAACTGCTTGAATAATAAGGTAATCAAATTCTTAAAATTGTCAGGTGTTATCGAAAACATTTGTGTAAACTTGTTGCGCTATTTCGTCTTCCGCTATTGTAACAGAACTAGCAGCGAACTAGACTCCTTCGTAAGATGTATAGCGTTACAAAATACATGTGTAAACATGCCTGTCATATTGGCTCGCAAAAAAAATGAAGATATTTTGGATCCATGAATTCTGGTGATCACAGTTGGGTTTAAGGGAATAGAATGGAGGGTTGTGTTGATGTGAAGTCGGATAATAATTTAATAGTTCAGAAAGCCAATTGTTGAGGTAGATGCAATTTAAATATGGATAAGGTATAAAAACTACGGAGAAGAACAACCTAAAGCTAAGTATCCAATGATAGCGCGAAAACAATGTCCACCTTGAGCCATCAAAAGTCTATCTTTTTGCTCCATAGAAAAATACAAGTAAAGTTTGCAGAAGGTTTTTTGGGGGGATATTCATATTTTGGCAGTTTTCAAGAGTAGCGAAAATTTGTACTTGAAAATCAAGTGGGTCCCCGGCAAATCAGGAGACACGACAGGTATGTGTGTAAAAACCAGCAGGGGTTTTCTATGGCAGCAAACACACCTATTCATATCACTAAAATTTCATACAGATTTATTTTTATTCTTTAACATAAAAATCTGTTTTTGTTGTTGCCACCCACCAAACCAAACCTGTCATGCTTGTACATTACTGAGGTTTGCACATGCATGTTGTAATGAAGCAACAATTTTTTTAATGTTACTGGTATAACCTTTCTTTGTAGGGCTGTTTTGTAATTACTAATGAGAAGAAAAGCCCCTGCTGATTCACCAGGTGGGAGGAACTAAACGCGTACCATCCTGTACCACTCTTTCTCTTCAAGTGCTATTTATGAGGCTATAAACTATTTGTGTGCCTGGTACAAACTGGATTGAATGCAATTGCTCAAACTTTCAAAAGGCAGACCATTTCCTCAATATAGATAAAAAATATTGGTACATTAACGCAATAAATATGTATAGATAAACTTGTAAGCTGTCTGTCTGTTCATTAGTGCATCTGTGTGCCGGAAATATGGATGTCTATTTCAAATAGACTGGAAAAGTTGAAAATTGCTATACAAACAGCAACGGGACCAATTAGTTGCACCAAAACTGGTTGCAGATTTAGTTTTTCTTTATTAATGTCAAGGGAGACAAATTACAAAGAAATAAAATTTTTGCCAAGAGCAGATGGTTGAAGTGTTGAATGAGTAATTCTATGACGGTTTGACTCCTGGTATTTTCTTTTCGTGCTCATGGATAAGATATGCTTTTACTGTACAATATTTGTTACTAGGTTGTGTCTGTGGTTTGCAGTCGTTGATCGGGTACAACTAAATAGTAAATGTGTGCCAGCACGGTTTTCTTTTGTCTCTTATTAAATTGAGCGGAAAATATAAAACAAAAAAAATGGAAGTGTGTAGCAGGGCGGTGGTAGAGTAAGATGGAGACAAAGAAGTAAAGAGAGAAAGAGATCAAGCTGATTGGAAAGAAAAGACAAAGCTACTACGACATCAATTTATCACATAATAGCACCAATACCTGTCACAGGTGTTGCTGCTATTCTATACAATAAATAAACGTCTCACATCAGATTTTTTATTATTTCTGTCACTAAGAATTTTGAAACAAGCAAAAAGAGTGCATAAAGTTTTGTCATCGATGTAAACAAGATTGGGAAGGAAGTACAAGAAATACTTTTTTATCCAACCTCTCCGCAGCTCCCATCATTTATCATTTGTTTGGGTAATTTAAAAATTTTTTAATAAACTTTTACATCATGTTTCATACAAATTGTGTAATGAAAACATTTATTTTTAGGTTAGATTACTCATTATACTGGAAGGTACTTTTTTTCTTTTGAATATTAATTCATAAAACATTTGAACAACTAAAAGCACAAAGTTGCAAAAAGAAGGCGTCATAATTGTAAAACTGAGTGACAATACTTGCTGAACATCTTCTACCCAGAAGACAACCAACCTCCCAATATGGCTTAAGGAAATATATACGGGTAATTGCCTGATAAAGTGCCAAAACCGAAATTTAAACAGTTCTTTTGAAGGATAAATGCAATTTTTTCCAACAAAAAAAACATTATTTTTGGCAAGAAAAAATGTTATGTATTAGATGTGCATATCAACCAACTGTGTTTGTAAAATGCAATTAAAAAATTAATGCAATTTTTTCTGTTAGATAATGGCGCAGGTGTTTTGTCCTGCATCATAGATCTGCCTTGAGGTCTCCTTGCTGCAAGCTATCATGCCTTATTATTTCGGTATAAATGTGAGAGAGTAAACACTTTGTTCTCCAAAACCCGAGCTGTTATTGAACTCAGTTTCCAGTCCACCTTCTCTGTTCTCACCAATGGTTGGGTTGGGAGCTTTTTAGCAGACAATTCTGGTGGTGAATCTTTCAATTTATGTTGAGTAATTGTTATTATCATGTTTGAAGTAAACTAGTCTGCTGGTGTGGGTGACTTGCGTATTATGGCAAAAATCAAATTCAACCGTCAAAAACCTCATTAAAAAATAATCATTTTTAGAAATCTCATGCAGTTGATTCTTCCCGGTAATACCAAAAGCAACTTAATTTGCCTATTAGTTTCAAAATAATTTATTACCGGTCTTTTTCAATCACCCGTCTTTTAATACTCCAAAGCACAATTAGACAAGAATAAATCAACATCAACAGACACAAACTAAAGCAAAACTTTCAGTCAACTTTTTTCTTCATTTTTACCAAATTACCCTCAACTTGCTACAGAAGAAAATTCTGTTGAAAATATAGTTACTTTTTTGACAAAAACTTGTTTCATTTTTCTGGGCCTACCACATCGCTCCGTCACGCAGGATGAAGTAGAACGGGCATGAACAATTTTTCATCCTGTCTGTCATGCTCCGATTGGTTGGTTTCATAAGGCACAAGGGTTGTGTGAGACCAGAGTGCCCAGGTCAAGGTTACCTTGGTTCTAGCCTTACAAACAACAGTTATATGATAGCATATGTTGTAATAATAATAACGTGATTGTTGACGCGTATCTGAAATTGCTGCGGTGCAGATAATTTTCAAAATAGTTATGGTTTGTGATAGAAAAGGTTATAAATAAGTAATTGGAAAGCTGAACAGTAATAAATTGTAAGCCAATTATTAATAATTTAGCAATGACTTGAACAATAATAATAAAGTTAATAACAAATGATAAGCTTTAATAGAACTAAATATTATAAAAATAGTCAGAAACAGGAAGCCAAGTGGAACGCAACAAATATTTATACTGCTCTTATTTGATCGATTGCACACTATATCTGTTGCTATGCAGTTCTTGTGGGAATTTATGACAAATACTCACCAAGTTTTTGTTGGCACATTTGAGATGTATTGATGGATTAGTAGCCAGAAATACTCAAAAGCTTCCTTGTATGTAAATATAGTTTTGATTTATAAACCAAAACCGTTTTTCATTGGCACATTCTAGACCAGTCACTGTGTCTCTTACCCATTGTTTTTAATTAAGGCTGCAACCAGGTGCTTGGCAATAGATATTTGTGACTAACCTTTTGTAAATGGAAACTTCAGCTGAGGAAGTTTACTCAGGTAGCACTATCACCCCAAGTTAACGTCGCAATGAGAAACCCTGTAAAGTAGCATACACACTAGAACTATTTGATTGCCGAAATCAGCGCAGGTCTAAAACGGCCTAGTGTGAACAGAATTTTGGCTGATGACATTATCAACCGGATAATATTATTGCCATTTGAGCACTGCTCAAAACGTCTGACGATTTTAAAATCATAAACCAATGAAAATAAAGTAAGCAAAACAGTGTGGTCCTGTCCATTGCATCGCATAAATAAAGTTGTTGCTTGGGAAGTAACCAATAAAAACAAAAACCAAATTACCGATCATGCTTTGTAACATTGAGCAGCATGCTAGAAATTTGTTTGCCAAGTTAGAATATTTTCCTGCTATATGGCACACTGCCAATGAGACCTATACAAAAACAGCAACTGAGGGAGTTTGCTACAGAGTGTGGTACTGTGCAGGAATTTATCATAACTGTGATGGGTTACCAATGGTAGCCACCTGCACTACCACTAGGTGTGCGGAGAAGTGTACTAGAGCCAAACTCTTCAAACAAGCTCACTGTCAGACCGGCCGTATCAGTATCTGCCCTTCAGTATTGCCTGCCTGAAGGTAGGCTCTGACAGGCAAGCGTCTGCCAGATAAAACTGGCTCTCAACTGCCACTAGACGGACCACAACACTACTAGACCTAGCAGGTCGTTAGAGCAAGTTGTCTTCCTAAATGGTTGAGCTGTCTGTAAGTATGCTTGTATGTGTGCGCAGAGTTCAAGTAGAAACTTGATTGAGTGTAAGCAGTGTTTTATTCCCAAAAGAATATCAGCTGTGCCTCCCCAAATACACTGACGAGGGAGAGGCTCAGCAGCTGTACTATGCCAGTGTTGACCTTTGCCCTTAGGACGGTTCCAAGTCATAGCCTCAAATATAATAATAGAAAAATGGAGGCATCAAAGGTTTCGAGATTAATAATAAAAGAGGTTGGTAGCAATATGCCATGTATTAAATGGGATCGCTATAATAATAAATGTTTTAATTTGTTTCCAGGTTACCTACAAGAAGTCATGCCATGTTTTTCCTGTACAGGACCACTGCAGCAGCCTGTAAAAAAAATTTTTTTTTTGAAGATAAGGTTCAGAAATGTCATGTACTAGAATTAAAATGTAAATAAATGTAAAAAAATACATAAATAAATAATAATTGCAATAATAATAATTCGTTTTAATAGGAATAATAATTATTAATTTTGTAGTTATTTATTAATCAATTAATAACCATAAAACAGTATTTATAGCTATTTATGAAAGATAATAATAATAACAGCAGCAATAATTAAGATACTAATTATTATTGATAACTATACCAATCAAACAAATACTTGTAAAACAACTTAAATCTTGTAAGAATCATATGTCTTTCTAATCTATGTAAACAATAACTACTGTGCTGCTTGCCTCTACATTGTTATGCTACTGATGCCATATCTGACACACACTCACTCTCACATAGATGCATTTGCTCTACATAATTAAAAAAATAAATTTTGTGTAATCACATTTTTTTAATTTTCTTGTCGCAATGGAATGCCATAGAAGTTAGCAAAACATCCAGAATGGCTGCAGATGACAACTATAAATCAACATAGAAATTCAATGACAATCTAAAGTTTTTAGTTACCACATTGATGGTAAGAGAAGGTATGGATTCAAGACTAGGTATTGCAAAACCATCATCATCTTCATCGGTTGCCAGCAGTAGTCAGTCACCAATAATAATAGTATCTTATGAACCAGCCGATATTTTATCAGCAAAGTTTTTAATTTTACTATTTATGATATATTTATTTATTAGATACAGTGAGTGACCATGATGGCAAGAAAATTTCGTCATCAGAAGAAGAAAACGTGAGCCAACTGTTCCACACACCCCACCAGCTCAAAAGGAGGTTGTAGCAAGTATGCAGGCTGCCAGTGATGCCTTGGCAATAATCATGGTTAGACAGCCAGACTAGACAGAGGGTTTCATCATTACACTAAGTGTCAATCTGTCGACTATGAATTTGCAAACGAGCAAGTGTTTAATGCATGACATGCAGTCTATAGTTTTGAAAACCTTCACAACCTTGTCAATTTGATTACACAGACTTATAATTAGAGCTAACACCTTTTTTAAATTCTGTTAAATTGTTATAATTTTTGTGCTTGTAATCGTGAATGCTACTTTAAGTAACAAATCTTTATGTTATTTTGAATAAAAAAATTGTTGTTTTTACTATAACTATGTGTGCAGCTTTAGAACCAAAAATCCTCTCCAAAACTCGCCAACAAAACCAAGGTTTATTATAAAAAACACAAATTTGTGCCACCAAACTAGACAGTTTAATGCTGCTTGAAAACAAATGACTTCCAGATTATTGTCATTACTCATGTAAATAATCTTCAGGTTATTACAAACCATTTGTTTGCTAAAAATTTTAACTGAAGGAAAAATAAGATTTTTATGTTGTTATCGAATCATGACTTTTATACCATTGGACTACAGATTCAACCACCAGGCTCTGGCAATGTAAACAATGTCTATATTCATTCAAGGACACATTGACAGATGATCATCAATAGCTGTTTGTCAAAAAGCAGTTTGTTGTTAGTGTTCTAAAACTTTTCGCAAATCAGGACCGACAAATGCAAATTCTTGCTTGCAGTAAAGCTTATTACATGCAGTATAGCCTACACGCAGAAAAAACCTTCGGATACTTACATCAGAGAATGCTGAATAAAGAAACTAAATTTTAATGATCATAAAATTCCAGCCATCTAAACACGATGTCAGATAATTTTTTACTGGTGAGCAACGTTTGAATAGACAAAATGCAAACAAACACTGTTAGGCTAACTTTTTCTCAAATGTTGGCTTTCATCTTAGAAAGCACAGATGGTGACGAAGACCTTTTAAAAATTGATAATGGTTTGTAACAGTACATTGATGAAGACTCAGCTATACTAAGCATTGTGTAAACCGGAGTTGCAGTCCTTGGATTATTGGGAAAACTCAGCTTCAGTAATTTTCTGATAAAAATAAAAAGGCTGTTTTCCTATTAAAAAAGGATGCTTGGTTGATCAAATTATCAGGAAGCAGATTAGAAGAAAAATTTGTTTTGCACTTGAGTGGTCTAGCCCTGATCCAGAGGAGCAGTAAAACTTAACATTTTTTCGACAAAGTTATGAAATTTAAAATGCATAAACTTGAAACTATTTCAATAAAAATGATTGCTTCGAAGTCAAAATTTTGAAGTGATTTGCATCACTTCACCATAGCAGTTCAATCGACTTGATTTTTTAAAGGAGAAGAATTGGCGTAAAACTCAAAATGGCGACATCTAAATTGATTTCAAGATCGTATTTTTTAATACTCATAAATGGCTCGAAGAAACGCCTATTCACCTGAAATGTTATCATCTTTGTTTGATTTCTAAAACCTGTACTCAAAGTCTTTCTTCAAATTTGATTCACCGCAAATTGGAAAGTTCTAGAAGGTTTATTTACTCATTAATCTGTAAACAGAATCATTAGTTTCGCAAAAAGTTGTGAGTCATTTTATCATTGATCTTCCTACAAATCTAAAGAAAAAATAAAAGAAAAATTCAAAAATGGAAAACTAGCAGAACAATGTATGTTATATTCTCTAAAATATTAATTAAAAAGCAGGAAGCAAAGCTGTGAGATAATTTAAAACTGTCTTCCATAAAATATCAATAATCAATTACAAAACGAAAATATGTCACTTTCAGGGTTGCGTTTTATGATGAAAGTTTTACATGAATAAATTAACCGTTAATAAATCACAAATACAGAGTTTCAAGTCTACTGCACTGTATTGATAGCCATGTAGTAGGAAGGACACCATCAAATGTAATCAATCTGCAGTATTCAATTCGTAGAAAAAGCGTATTTGCCTATTTTATGTAGAGTCGTACATTTTAGAAGTGTAAAAGATGAAGCTACAAATGTACAGGAAATCTGTACAATCATAGATACATAGATATAGAGATTTGGTTGCTAGCAAAAGACTAATTGAACCGAGTGTATTTTTGTAGCTCTGTTTCCCATTCCAGCCATTTATCATCTCCCAGCATGCTAGACAGTCGTTTGTTGAAAGGGGCGTAGAACTGCTGGAGCAGGCGATACGTCGCAGGTAGAGGAGTAAAGTACTTCTCAACACTCATCATTATGTGTGCTGTAATCATACAAAACATTCATTTGTTGCGTAATATATCTGTGATTGCTCTCAGCTTCTCTTGTAAAAAAGTCATTTGGAGTTGTCTACTTCACAAAAAAGAAGACGGTTTCTGAGTGAAATAAAAGACGCTGGAATATTTGAAGATTGAAGATAAGCAATTGCTAAATGATTAAACACAAAAATAGGTGCTCAGATGACATTTACCAGTCTAAAAGCCCTGAAAAATTCCTAAGATTTCCTATTTATCTATAATTAGCTTTCATGTAAATTTAACCAAATTTTATTGTTTAATAATAACAAAAACTTATGATTAATATTTAAACAAATATAGAACTTGAATTGTTTTAAAATTTTGAAATGAATATGACAAGTAATAACACAATTTTAAAAAGGAAATCCTCGGGATTTCTTCAAGATTCCCAGACAATTTCTCGGCTGATAGATGTCATCCAAACGTCGATAGATGTCATCTCAACACCCAAAAACCAAATTAATCCAGAGGACTGCGCGGAACAAAACTTTTCCAACAGCTGCCAGACAGTTTCAAGTTGCTGAACACAAAAAGGGCAGGAGAATTGTTTGTACTATAGAAAATCTCATCAACTTAAAAAAAAAAGTTAATTTACTTATGAAGACAATCATCTTGTCTGTAAATTTTAAAACGGTTACCGAGTCAGTAAGTGTTTGTAATTAGACCTTTCAGCGTTGTGAAGGTTTGAAATAAGGCATACATCATCAGACCTATTTCTTTATGCTATGAAACTGTTGTTTTCACCTGTTATGATGCTTTATCAATTAAATAAAAACAAATGCTACAATTTTATATAATAAAGGCAGAATAAGATAGGAAAAATTTTCTGCAGCAATGCAGCCCTGCAATAAAGAATGTCTTCAGAGAAAGGTATTTTTCAGTGAAACTACAGAACTACGATACCACAAAAGTGCTTCTAAAAAGCTTAAGCATAAACATCAAATATTTTGAGGATGAAAATGTGATGGCAGGAGTGAGTTTTGTGCAACTTTATACAACCCTTACATAACAACCCTTACATAACAACCCTTACATAACAACCCTTACATAGCAACCCTTACATAGCAACCCTTACATAGCAACCCTTACATAGCAACCCTTACATAGCAACCCTTACATAGCAACCCTTACATAGCAACCCTTACATAGCAGCCCTTACATAGCAGCCCTTACATAGCAACCCTTACATAGCAACCCTTACATAGCAACCCTTACATAACAACCATTACATAACAACCCTTACATAACAACCATTACATAACAACCCTTACATAACAACCCTTACATAACAACCCTTACATAACAACCCTTACATAACAACCCTTACATAACAACCCTTACATAACAACCCTTACATAACAACCCTTACATAACAACCCTTACATAACAACCCTTACATAACAACCCTTACATAACAACCCTTACATAACAACCCTTACATAACAACCCTTACATAACAACCCTTACATAACAACCCTTACATAACAATCCTTACATAACAACCATTACATAACAACCCTTACATAACAACCATTACATAACAACCCTTACATAACAACCCTTACATAACAACCCTTACATAACAACCCTTACATAACAACCATTACATAACAACCCTTACATAACAACCATTACAAAGCAACCCTTACATAACAACCATTACATAACAACTACTACATAACAACTACTACATAACCACTAGTACACAACATAAAACTCTGATACATACATCCTTTCTCATGTACCATTAAGGGTACTTGGTCTGTTGATATGTTCATAAAAGAATAGAGATCAGAGAGGGTAGGGATGGGACTATTGTAGAACTCCTCAGACTTGACCAAGTGCACCTGAGACAAAAACACAAAAATACAAACGTACAGGCAGCAAATAGAGGCAGCAAGCAAATAAAAGACAGCAAACCAACTCACCTGGGAGGGACTAAAGTTCTTATAAACTTCTTCTAGAAAGATGTAGTAGATTCCGATACGGAGAGTCATAAAATACTTGGGATCTCCCCAATGCTGGGATTCCCAACCAGACAAGTGACAGCAGGCTCGCAGCGAGGTTTTGCTAACGCACTCCTCAAAATAACGAATACTACAAAATATGTACATTAGTTTGTACATACAGCAAAACAGAAAACTTGCATCCAGTTACAAAAAAAAGTTCTTTTGATTCTCAGTCGCTGAAAACTAAACATTAGTGAAAAACGCGCAACCTGAGAAAGTTTTCAAACAGTGGGGAAACTCCAATTAATTACGGAGATTTCCAGATTTGTCCATTGTTTTATATCAGCTCGCAATAATTATTTTTTTAGTTTCCCCAGTATTAAAACTTTCGCTCAGGTTGCGCGTTTTTCTCTACTAAGTATTTGTAATTAATAGGCTTGTTTACAAAATAGATCATATATTGACGATATTGGTTAAACATAATTATAGTAAGCTTTGATTAATAAATAACTCATTGAGAAAATAACTTGACTTTGCATGCAATGTTTAAATTCTTTAGGTGAGTAGATAAAAATCAAATTTAGTTCACAAAACGTCTCCGCAACAATTATAACCCTTTGTTACAATTACTAGCTATGCTTTTTTCAGGCAAATTTTTGGTTTCAGGTCAAAATGTTTCTCTACCCATATGTAAATGTAACTTTAGAATTCTATGGGAGATTTTTTTGCTAAGGACAGTCAGAACGCCCATCCCCACCCACCCCTTGCATTGGATCCCTCCTACACCCCTTCCCCTATCTTCCAGCATCAGTTACAAGTGGACCCGGGATTCTCCTTTTGTAACATATATAATTTATACCGGGTTGAGGATACCGGCTATACCGGGTTTATAATGGGCCTTTGATAACCCTGTATCTTATAAATGTATCATAGAGAGCCTACCCTGGGTTACCCCGGGCCAGTATACCAACCCAGCCAACAAATATGGCTGAAAAGTATAACTAAGGATCCAGAAGGCACATGATTGAAGGACGAAAGCAAGAAGACAAGTGTTACGGAGCTGAGACCCAGGTGCGAGGATGCCAAACAAGGGATGGGAATTTTTCACTACTCTATCCCAGCCCAGAGATGCTTTGCCATGGTTTACCTTTTTTATTGGCTTGCCTTGTTTAAATGAGTTGTGTTGTACCTTTTCATTTGTTATATGTTTGTATTGTTATATGCTATTGACTCACCCCTAATAAGGGGGTGAATGTTCCTCTGTTTCTACTATAAAAGGAGCTTTTGTATCACATTAGAGCAAAAGTCTAGTGGATTTTGTACAAGTGCTTATATTGTATTGCTAAACAGATTTATGTGATAAACTATTTATTTGTGTAACTTTAGTGTAGTGTGTCTGGGTCATGGACCGGGTGGAGGTTGCTACAGACTGTTTGGAGTGAACTCCGAGTGTTTGGAGTGTAGAGGAGGTGTGCAAAAAGCGCACACGGAGTAGATGCTATTGTGTCGGTGGTAGAGGACAGATATCTACTACAATTCTATCGATTGTATTTCTTGTGATTTAACTAAAAAACAAAGATCTTAAACTCTTGAAGTGAATATAACCGGCTTGTACTGAAATGTGAAGCTAAAAAGCAAGGTTGGAAAAAACCAAATAAAACAGAGCTTTTTTGGTTTCAACTGGCTTTTATGGTTTGAACGATTCGAGTGCAGTCAATGCTATATTTGGCCTGTCACATGGTTATTAAAATGGTCAGTAGATAGATATGTAGCAATTAGCTTGTTAAAAATGTTCAATGTCTATTTTCAAACAAGACAACACTGTGGTGCAGCATGGCGTTAATATTCAAATAAATGACTAATTGTACAATAGAACTGCATCAAATAAAAAACATCCAAACTGCAACAGCTACATAGCATTACCATTGCAGGACACAAGATCATTGGTACTTTTTGACATATTACGCATTGGCATAAATATGTCCTGGTTTTTGAAGTGCCAAATGACTTGCGCAGTTTAGAGTGTACTATGCATACGTGAGCATAAATCAGTTCTATCTGTGGCTCATATTTCTCAACAAACATATTTAAGTTTTCTATTTAAGCGATTAGCTGAAACTAAGCGGAAAATTTTGGTTTTATTATTTCAGACCTTTAGAGTAACCAACCGAATGAGACCATGGCACGAGTGAATGCCATAAAGCAGATAAATTCTAAATTGAGGTTTGAAAAAAAATTAAATATTTGGTGAACAAAATTACGAAAAAACTATAAACATTATAAAAATAAAAACGAACACAAAATTTGACTGGTTTTAACCTGGTCAAAGAGACTTACCTGTCCACAAAGAACTTGTGAATATCAAGGGAAGATTTAGGCATCTGCACATAGGTAAATTTTAGGTTTGCATTATTTTTGACGGACATGTCCACACCATGGTTGTAAAACGACAGAGCTCTGGTAACTGGGTTTCTCATCAGAACTGTAGAGACAATATTAAAATGCAAATGCCACCAAGAATACATTTCATGACAGAAGCAGATTTCAGCTGTTCGTAACCAAAACTTCAAAGCAAAACAGTGATTGGTAAGTTTTCTGTTATCCGCTGTAAAAAGTAAGCCTGCAATGCCTAGCAACTGATAAACGAACTAAACTAACCAACTATCTGTGCCGAAGGATGAATTTTCCTCAAATAATGAAAGTTAGTATGCGTCGGTACATGGGGATCCCCTGCATAGCCCTGCTTTATACGCCAGTGCCAGTTGTCATATATTATTGTAGCTGTAGCGTCATACATAATCTTCTCAGGGTGGCCTAGCTGCTCCTCCTCAGATCTCTTGTCAAAGAACCACAGCAATTGGGTAAAGTTCTTCATTGCTTTATGGTCCTGCAACAAGGGTAGAAAAATGTTACAGTCAAAATCTGAAACTACTCCAGTAATACAGCATGAGGTACAGTCAATGCCTGAAATCAAGACTGTTGTACAGTCAACGCCTAAAAGTTTTGAAGGAATAACACAGAGCCTGGAGTAAACAGACAAGATTGGTTTTCATCCAGTCAATCATTCTGTGATTGGTCAATTATATAACAGTGATTCCAGTTAGTTCAAGTCCACGAATGATGTATTGCATCGTTCAAGCAACAGCTAGCAACTTTGTTATTCAAAACTGGGCTGATTACACTGGTCACTGATATTCTGCACAGTTTTATTGTGCAACGAGCAATAATGTAGTAGATTTGCGCATAAATC
This sequence comes from Cryptosula pallasiana, assembly GCA_945261195.1. Taxonomy (NCBI): domain Eukaryota; kingdom Metazoa; phylum Bryozoa; class Gymnolaemata; order Cheilostomatida; family Cryptosulidae; genus Cryptosula; species Cryptosula pallasiana. The sequence continues at coordinate 36,135,796 of OX183132.1, read as the reverse complement.
TTTGTAAAAACTGCACCTCTTGTTAAAAGAGAGATAGTCTCTGAGGTGTAAAGACTCCTTCTTCCTCTCTCTCTCTCCCTCCCTCCCTCCCATCTGAAGACAGCCAAATGTGATCAATTTTTTGGGCATCGTCTCCCCTGATATTTTTATTAAAAAAAATCAACTCCACAAACATCTGCGGGTGGTTGGATCACAAACGACTAAAACAAATTAAATTACCAGGAAGTAAGCCAATAGCTGTTAGTACAGCAGGTTTTTTCACTCAGCACATCAGCAGTACGCATGTATAAAGTGGGCAGACTCAATCACAGACAGACAAACACTTTTTATGTTAATATGTATAAAAATAAATGATGAAAAACTCCGAAATTACATTAAGCAACCTTGCTATGCACACTAGCATATTTAAGTTTCTCGCTGCCTTTGGGAAAAAGCTAAAAATATCAAAATATACAGAAGTTTTGTTGATTTACTTTCGCAGTGTCTATTTTTTTATTAGAATTTTTAGTATAATTAGCCATCTTATGTTTCCATATTTCGTTAAACAAATGCTCTCATTTTTGATGAAACATAATCTGTATTTATCAGTGTTGCAATTTGGCACCAAAATATACGCTTAGAAACTAAGCATTCAAAGCAAAAGTTGATTGTAATAACTTCAAGATGCAAGAGTGAGATCAGACAACTCCAAGCCTACTGGTTGTATAACATACAATAGCAGTTTAATCTATACACTGACCTCCCAAAAGCTAAATTGAGTTAGAAATTGTGTCTCCTTGTATCCGTGGACAAGCTGTGGGTGTCTGTTGAGGTGCCACCAGAGATCTGTGGTACCTGACTTGGCCCAGCCGACAACGTAGATGTGTGGAATGCACTGGAATATATCAAATATATCAAACATACAACATTAAGAAATCCCTTTCGAGTAAACCGTACATAGACGTATGTATTAGAGAAGTATTGTACTTACTCTGAAAATGGAAGTATTATAATCCGTGTAGCATGGGGTCTTGTAGCCTTGGTCCCAATTAGCATTCGGTGGAAATGTCATAGACAACCAGTTCTCGTACGTAGAGTTGTCCGGGTTACGTCTGTACGGTTGATGCGGAAAGAAGTCCACCAGAGGCTCGATGGTGAAGTGCTCAACCTGCAAGGGTGTAGAGATGTTTTATGCATAGCTGATGGAATGTTTCGACCTATACCATTGTATTGTGAAGAATTCCGCCCACTTTACGGACACATTCAACTTGTTACACAGCAGTAACAACTACAAAATCCTCCTGCTACTGCACAAGCTAAACCGATAGCTTATTCCAACAGTTTTCTCAACTGCTACTCTCCAGGCTCACAGCTGCCAGCCGTTACCAGAGCCTTTCACTGAGATTACACTCAGTAGTTCTACTCCTCCTACTACTCACCCTCCTAGGAACAACAGCCAACAGGCCAGACAGACTCCACAGTGCTGTAGTGATAAATAAGGTTTAATCCTCCAAGATACAATACAGGTAAGTATTCCTACTGAGGCTTAAAGGTGCTCTGCCCGGCCTACAAATTGGCCAGGCTTTTATGAAAGTCCTCTAAGGATGCTATGCCACCACATAAATGCATAGCCAATCACATGATACAATACTAATAGTACACCTATAAAAATAATATGAGATAGGTTTACAAACAAAATAACATGGTAGCTAAGTTAGCTACCATAGTATTTTGTTTGTAAACCTATCAACTAACGAATAATATTCCCTCTTTATCTTTAGGCCCCGCCTCTCTTCCATTATTGCACCATCTCTTCTTTCTTAGCTTGTGCTCTTCTCCTTACCCTTACCTGCCTCATCGCAGGAGTGGCACTCTTGTCTTTGTTAGTCCTGCTTCCTCAGTCTTGGCAGGAAGTGGCACCATCCTATGGCTGATGTAATACAGCTTGGGGTCACTCGGGGTAGCTCAGGGTCGCTCGGAGAAGCTCAGGGTAGCTTAAAATAGCTGCCCAGAGGAGAAATAGAGCTTTTTTATGGTGAAAACCAGATCAAATTCGGTCGATTACTAACCCGGCTACTCCTCTTTCAAGTGTAAAGGACAGAAGAAGAGTGGACCAAATAGGGATATGCAGATTAAGGGGGTAAAGGTGGTTAGGAATTCGTGGTTCTACATTCTCTATGCAACAGTCAACTACACGGTCTCAGCGAGAACACCAGGGATTGGGAAAGAGGGGGTGTATGTACAAGGGGGTGGGAGAAGATGGGGGTAGGTCCAAGGAGTGGATGTATGTAGGTACCAGAATTGATGCTCACAACATTTCTCCACTGTATTCACCCCTGTCATTTTTGCTATATCTGTATCTACTGTTATATCCACTCCTGTGTCTACTGTTATATCCACTCCTGTGTCTACTGTTACATCCACTCCTGTGTCCACTGTTATATCCACCATTGTATCCGCTTTTATATCCACCTCTTCATCCACTGTTATATTAAACACATCTCCATTGCTACATTTGCCCCTGCATTCATTGCTATATCTACCACTGTATATATATTGTTGTATCCAGCCCTGTATCAACTGTTATATCCACCCCTGTATCCACTTTCATATCCTCCCTTTAGTTATTGTTATATCCACCCCTATACTCATTATTCTATTCACCCTGTACCCGCTGATGTATCCACTCCTAGATACAAAACCCTGATCTTTGCTGCTTACAATTTTTGAACTGTTACACTATGAGTTAGTAGGAAGGAAGGTCACAATAACTTACCTGCTTGAAGCCAGAATCTTCTGCAAACACTGATGTGACACTCAGTTTGCTGTTATCCAACTGCCATCCAGGAGCAGAAATGTTCAGCCAATGAAGAGCATCCGACGAAGTAACATTCGTAGAGCTATAGTGAGTTTGTAAAGATTGTGTAGGAACAAATGTTTGAGTGGATGAACTTGGAAGGTTAGTGGTTTTCTGCACACTTTCTGTTACAGCATTGTTTTTTTCTTTCTGTAGGAGACCAGCATCTGATGGAGTTGTTCCTTGCAGACCATCTGTTCCTGGATCAACTTTTTTTGTTTGCTCTAAATAAGACTCTGCTGCGGGTTTCTCTTGTTGTTCTATGGATAGCAGCTGTGTTTTCGAGGTAGATATGGACTTTTGCTCTTTAGTTACAGAAATATTTTGCGCTACTGGCCGCAATCGACCTTCACCTGTAGCCGTACAACACCAATTACAACAACAACACTTTAATGGTATGTCGAGGCTAGTGCATAGAAATAAAGCGTTCCACTTACTTTCTGGGGTATATTTTTGGTCAATTCTTGAGCCGGTCCATGCAGAGCGCATCAGCGTAATAGTAAAAAAAAGCGCTGAGGCTATGTAAATATAGCGCCGTGTAAACGCTGTGCAGACAGCCATCTTCACATAGCCACCAGTTAAAAATGTGGAACAACTACAAGGGTACACAATCGTGGGTTTAGTAGTACAGTATTACTAGTAGACAGTCTAGATGGAATTGAGTGTTACGAGCAGCTTACCTTAATGGCAGTCCAAGGCCATTAGATCTCTAGTGCACAGTGATGGAGATTACTAGTTGGTAGTAGCTACTAGCTGTGACTACATGACAACTCATCAGATAAATAATTCTCTCCAATCAGAAATCAATAAACCGTGAAATCCATGGCAACCGCGGAAGACATGTGGGAATTATTGAGATGGCGTGTGAGATTGCACATAACGAGGAGAGGGCCTTTTTGTTACAAATCAAAAAGTATTATTGGCAGTTGATGTAAGTGCAATTGAAACTGGAATGATAACTTCTTTAAGTTACGGATTCAAACTGAATGGAGGAAAGGTTTTTGGTCCAGTGCAAGTGAAACCATGAACTGTCCATAACCAGGATATAGGAATTTAACGACCAAGATCGCTCAGACATACAGCTACATATGTAAATGTGAAGTAAAGACTTAATGAAAATATCTATGCTAATGCATATTAATAAACTTGTACTGAATGCGCAGAAATTCATCTTGGATTAGGAGTTGTGTTACTGCTGGGTAGACTATTTCTGTATATTTGTTTTGGGGCATGGAATGACATACAAAGTTTTGGTGATTATGAAAACTGAAATTTTCTGAACAGCAAATGAGTATGTCTGCTATCATAGCCTGTGATACTGAAAACCCGCCATTGCATGTTAATAATAAATCACGGTCTATTGTAAGATGGGAAAACAGTAATTGTACATTCGCTTAACAGTCTGGGGAGTTTGTTCTAAACCATTAAAACTTGGCTACCTGCTAGCTGCAATGTAAAGACTATCTTGATCTATATCTTTGATACCAATAGAGTTATATAGCCAATTTCAAAAAATTGTTCATACAAGAGAACACAACTACAAATTATTGAAATACAAAATTATAACTAATATCAATTCCATCAGTAATTTAATGAATAATATTAATCTTTGTAAAATAAACAACAAATTTTGATTCTACTGCTTAAGAATAGAGTTTGATTTGATTTCAAACTACCAAAATGTAAACACAAAAAACTTCAACAGTTGCTGGCACTATAGCAATAAGGTTCCTTACCTATCTAGCCAGAGAGAGTACAGTATAAAAGCAGACGACATGGAACTGTCTAGAACAAACCAAATGAGTGAGAAAGTTAGTTACTATCCAATGCACTTGGCTGATTGCCAGAAGCTTCTGCTTTTTCACTAAAGCTTTTCTCTAGTCTAGTTAACCTGGTGAGCATCAACTCTGTGTCTTGTTGGAACAGTACGGACATTTCGTCTACCACCCGCGATGCTTTCTGTAATAACCATTGAATTTATGAGTGCACAACTCCTTTGTAACCGCAGTAAACACTGTAACTAATATACCACTACTTACTGATACGGTTACATTACCACAAGTGCAAGTAAAAAATGTATGGAAATTTATTTTAACTAAAAAATAAGTTTTGGTCCACTTAGCTGGTGTTAAGATAATAGTATGTTTACCTGTTTACCAGGTGTACTAGGTTAGTGTAATAATCAGACAAGTAGTTGAGACAGCTCACCTATCTACTAGCATTACTACATGTACATCTCCTAATCAATAATTCTGGCATGCCTTCACTACATATTCTAGAAAAAACTATACTGGGCCTAGCATGTGGAACTTATGATTAGCCCACATTACTATTCAAAGCGTGGCACATTTCAAACAAGCCCCTAAGCAAACAATACAATAGACATATAATGTGGCAATTGTTTACATTTACTATGGATTGTTAGATCTAGTGTGTTTGCTCTGTGAATGGTTGAGAGTTAAGACAACCCTTTAGTGGGCGTGGCTATAAGCAGGTCAACGAGTGCAGGTATATATTGTAGAGCAATGCACACATCAGTGAAGTGTTTTATACCGACAGACGAGTAGACGACTCTTGTGGTTTAGAATACATTAGCATCCAAACAAGCAAGTTTTGACAAACTTTGACCTCAAACACTGGACTTTGAGTGAGTTGTGCGTTGTGCGTTGTGCGTTGAAAGATAAACTTTGGTACAATGAAATTGTTTTTGTTAAATATGCGTGATGCTAGCAGAGTAAATATGCGTGTTCATGTAGTAGCAATGTTAAAAAAATAATGAGAACAGAAATGAAAAGACCTTACCTCCACTGATGCAAGTAATCTGTCAATCTTTCCTCCAATACTTGTGGAATCATTGCTAGTTGATTCGGTGTTACCAGACAGTGACAAACCATGAACAGAATGTAAGAAATCCTGCACCGAGGAATTGGTTTCTATGCAGTCAATGGTATTATCAGAGGACACATGCTGAGTGGCGGGATACGATTCATGCTCATGACACAAAACAGGAAGTTGATTATCATTGTCAAGCTGGTTTGTGTCAATCATTTCTTTGCTCCTCTGCAGCATTTCCTCTCTAGTCTGCACAGAGAGCCAATGAGAGCACACGTAACAGCCTCACCCAATGAGAGCACACGTAACAGCCTCACCCAGTGAGAGCACACGTAACAGCCTCACCCAATGAGAGCACACGTAACAGCCTCACCCAATGAGAGCACACGCAACAGCTTGGCTTTATGACGCAGCAGAAAATCAGTTATTATTCAGTAACTGATCAACACTAAAAACTTCGTTTTTTAGTTTAACCCAAAAAATCTTTTGGTTGTTTGTGTATTCCAGTTACAATGAAAAAACTTCTGTGAAAAATAATTGTTATTCATTTACAAAACTTTTCAAATAATTTTTTAGCATATTTTCACAAGAGTAATAAATAAATATAATTAATTTTAAATCTTGTCTGCTAAAATTTCACAATTTTAATGAAGCCCAAAAAGAAGAAAACGATCCAATTGAAATAAGAAACTGTTCTTTAATTAGCTGTTGTTGAAGAGCATATTTTCAGCAGTTATTTTCAAAAATCATCCTCCCTGCCCAGCAGGTTTAGCTGAAATCTCATCCGTCTGAATATAACCTTAGCCGCACCCACCTGATGGTAGCCATAGCCCTAATCACCTGAGAGCAACTTTAGTCCCACTAACATGAAAATAGCCTTAACCCCAACAATTTGAATGGAGCCTTGACCACCTAGGGGTGAATTTAGCCCCACCTATTTGAAGGTAACATAAGCCCGTTCCACCTGAAATTACACCTAGCCACACCCACCTGTGGGTAGTCATTAAGTAGCGTCCATAGATCCTTCTTGCTGAGAGAGAAGCAGTCAGAGTATCCAACACTTATAACACTGGCTATCCTTCTGTTTCCAGCCTTGCAAGTGGGTATGTCTAGTAGGCTCACTTCACCAAACACACTTCCTGGATGTAATGTGGCCAGCTGCTTGTCTTGATCATTTATTACCTGCATTGTACGCCAGAAAACATCGGTACAAAACTCATCTTTTCATTTTCAGATTGTTAACGTTTCCGATGAAAATTGGAAAGAGTACTGAAACTTTGTGGAGTTATTAGAATTAGCTCCCCTGTTAGGGGTACGTTTTGTAAGCATATCTGCCAGCAATGATAATCGCTAGCTTATTTGGTCATGATTTTGAAGGAATATTTTTAATCTGTGATGTTTCGATTAGAGCATACTTTCATTATCCAGTTTTTAATTCCACTCAGAGTTATCTGCCCTTATGAGCGGGCAACTCCGCAATGTACTTTGCTTGCCAAGGGCTTTGGGTCACTAAATGCGGCGTGTCATTGAACAATACTTGACTATTGGAAATGATGCCTACAACAGTTGTCAGTGAGGCCAACCACAAAGTGATAATTGGGAACAGTTTTGTAGCTTACACGGATGTGTTGTCACCAAAACATATCATTTACAATCAATCAGAAAAAAATGGTATGTCCTTCTTTGACTTATCACTAGTGGATGCATAGTTTGTGATTATCAACCTTAATTACTAGTTACTAGCGGGCATTGAACTCAGAACTTTCCACTGAAAAAATGTGCGCACCAACCACTTAGCCGCAGGCCTACTGCAGAAAATTGGTGGGCTTGGGGCCACTTTCGGGAACTTTATGTTGTGTTTTATTGTTGGTGAAGAAATTAGAGACCACGTATTCTGTAATAGAACAATAGTACTAACCTAACTCTTTCAAACTTCATAGTGAAACGCCTGGTCAGTACACTAATTTGTTGCAAGGTGCATAATATTTATTTTCTTCTGCAAACTCTTGAGACACTCACAACACCTACTGCGGGCTATTACAAGGTGCCCACAACTTCAAAGATGGTATGAGGACCCTTCGTCGCTCCCATAAATTAGGACTTGCTAGTCATGAGACTAACGTAGTCACAAAAAGTTTCACGTTAGACGGCATTTGCAAGCACAAATTGTAAAAACACGGCGTTGCTGCTTCTCAAGTAGTCGTCTAATTGGAATAAAAAAGGTCAGTATCGACAGCCCAGAGGGTTTACTTTTTGAAAAATCCTTCGTGGAGTGCTGCTCATTTTATTTTTGAGTCAGCAGGTCAGCAAGTGAGAACAGATTTGTCAGACTATGACTTACCTTCCAAAGCCCAACAACCAAACACAACATAAAGTTCCTAAAAGTAGCCCAAAACCCACCAATTTTCTGCAGTAGAGCTGTGTCACAACCGTCCCCTGCATACAAACACAAATATACCAAATAGAGTGAAAGATCTCACCTTCAGCACTCCTGACTTTACTATAAACATCTCCCTGCCAATATCCCCAATCCGACATATGTAGTCTCCCGGGCTAAACACCTGCAGCTTTAGCCTGAGAACCAGCTCTATGAGCAGTCCTGGTTCAGAGTTCTTGAACATGCCCACCTGTTTGAGGGTGGCCATATGCACATGAAGGGCGATCTTTGCTCTGTAGAATGCGAGGAGTTATTTTATAACCGTTGGCATAATGTAGAGAATATACTGTAGCTATGAATGAGTTGTGTACCTGAGCTGATCTGGTAGGTCAACAAGTACTCCCTCGTCCAACATGAGCTGATTAGCCCACACATAGTCAAACCAAGATAGTATTCTGTTCTCCAGTGCACCATCCACCCCTCTGATCTTCATGTACCTGCATATTTAAATGTACAGAACTTACTTCTTGCTTTTAACTTCTGAGTGAAAGCTCAACAGAAATGAAAGGAAATACCAACCTTTTAACGTCGTCTATTTTTTGGTTGAAAGTGCCTCTGTCGTGGTTGATGTGGCTGACCATTGAGCCAACGTTGCCTACTATCGTGGCAAATATTAAAACACCCAGCAAAAAATCTGCCACTGTGAATACATATTCAGCATCTGTTTCAGGATGCTCTGTTTCACCTGTAACATTTGGCTTCATACAGACACGCCTGCACAAATAGACAAACCCTCATACAGACAAGCCTGGACATATAAACAAACAGCCTTATACAGACACCCCTGCCTGCACACATAGACAAATAGTTTCATACGGACACGCCTGCACACGTAGACAAATAGCCTGATTCAGATACGTCTGCACACATGGACAAATAGTTTCATACAGACACGCCTGCACACATATACAAACTGCCTCATACAAACCCGTGAATGAAAACTTGGGGGAAAAACAGATATCAGATATCAATATCATCCTGCACGATGGAAGATTTGAGTGAATACAAACCAGAATGGTAGTTAGTAAATAATCAAGTATATGATATAAAATAAGGAAAAGGTATAGTTGGCATGTATTGCAATAAGGTGGTAAGGTATAGAAGGTACCTATAGTGAGTAGAGTCAAACTCGACCAGTAGAACGAGTAGATATATTTACTGCTGAGGCTGTCCTGCTGCTGCTCTGTCAGATTGAGATACTTTACGCTGCCATAGACCCAGCTATCTGTGTCATATCCTATAGCTGTGGAGATGGCGAAGTATATGCAGGCGTTCCAGTGAATGATTATCATAATATAGACAATGAGGTGAAGGACTCTAAAGAGAGTGGCATGGCTGGAAGTAGAGTAAGACAGGTCATACAGTATGCTGTATCATCTAGTAGTAACCAAATATAATTACTAGCGGGAAATGACATACTTGCTGGCTCTAATTGTTCTCTCAAAGAACTGAGTCACACTAGCCCACCGCAGGAGCCTGTTGAGTCGCACCAAAGGATACACTGATGGGTTGATAAAATAGAAGAAATCTGTAGGCAGGACACTTAGTATATCCAGTCTTACTGTAGTTGACTGTAAATAGTGTTTTAGTAACAACTTCCTGTCTTCCAGCAGAATTCCATCAGGTGACAAATAGCCTGAGATAATGTTAAAAGCAGGTTGTAAATAAGGCTTGTTTCTATTTTTTGACATCTAAATCAATAGTCTATTGATTTAGAACAACTAAGAGTAAACATTTAACACAATTCTCTCTCTTTTTAAACCCCAGGGACCAAGAAATTTTGATTCAATTATCAAATAATGAAGTAGGGGCGTGATTTATTCTCTATTACTCATATCTCTACCGCAAGTAATGACCTTCACATAACTGCATTGCAACCTATTCAAGGTCAACATCAGATAAGTTGGCCCTTTACACAGAGGAAAAGGAATGGAGAGGCAATTCATGGGGAAAACCACTCAGGTTTCAACTGGGAGTTGTCCATCTTATAACAAGAGAGCACAACTCGTAAACTGTAAATACTTTGATCCTTTCAGATGACAGATGTTTACAGTTACATGTACATACATCCACCGATTAACTACTGATTAGCCCTTCCCGACCAGAAATGGCGACAGGGTGCTTTCCCTATTTTTTTCTCTGCTTGCCATTCTCACACAATACCGGTTAAACTAGCTGTATTTAAAGTCATAGTTAGCAATAAAATGCTTTGAAACAACAAAAACGGGACGCAAACAAACGACCTTTTTTTAAAGAAATAATTGTGCTTGAGAAAATTTTTTATTGGAAACATCAAAACTGCAAGCAGTGCTATGATGGGTCAAATCAAAAGTTGTCTACAGATATTTTATTCCGGATCAAAACCTGCAGATTACCTCAAATGACATGCTACTAATTGCGTAGCAATTTATCCGGAGACAGAGGCCGCACAATCACACAATCGATAGATGTACACGGGGTCTCAATGTCCATTACGGAGTGCGACGATCTTTCTTAAATCTTATTAAGTCCTAGGAACAGCAAGCAGGCCCAGTAGAGCTGTTAACTATATACAAGTTGATTTCGTGTTATCGAAATAAACAGTAATATTTGTTAATAAACCAGTTTGATAATTATTTTAAACGAAGTTAAATTTTTAAATTATTCATCTCAAAATACGAACACCAAAAACTTCGCTTCCAGAAAAAATATAGTTTTACAGCCTAACCAACTTCGTTATACACATTATACAGGCTTTATTATTTATTTTGGCCAAGCAATCCGTTTTTGAGGAAACAACTCCACAAATTTAGTCATTTGATCCTGGAAACTCTAGCAACTCCTGGTGTACGCACTTTGACAAGCGCAGACCCCATTGTGTATTGAAATGAGAAGTTAGATTATCCAAAAAAATGCAATGTATACTCACTAGTCCTCGCTTTCACAATCATGTCTGCAATATATACAGCATCAGCGGAATAGTCTAGAACAATCCAGAGGAGGGAGTACTGAGACTGCAGCTGGAGGAAGGAACCCCTGGCCACAATAACTATATAGTTGTATAGAACCACTACAGATACAATACATAACCACATGTACTGTACCTGTGACCCAGGATGTACCGCGCTGTGTAGTACGCAGTGTCCAAACCTACAGCATAGACATAGAGTGTTCTAACCTACAACATAGACATAGAGTGTTCTAACCTACAACATAGACATAGAGTGCTCTAACCTACAGCATAGACATAAAGAGCTGGAGTCTAGCTCCTACTGCTTGAGAAACGTACAATTTCACCTTTAGTAAACATGTAACATATAACTTCTGATTTGGCTTTCCAGCCCAAAAGATTACCTGCAGTCATTTCAATTGTACAATGGAACCTCCAAACATGCACAAAATTTTCTCAAAATATGAATAAAGAGTTTTATGCCATCGCAGTACAAGAAAACGCTGCCAATCTATTTAGAATACTACTGTACGTATTTCTGATGACATAGTTTTCCTTTCTAAAAAAATAACTAGGGTATAAACATGTTGTCGTTGTTTTAGCAATTATACTTGGGGTTAGCTCTATTGCTAGGCTGGGGGTTAGCTCTATTGCTAGGCTGGGGGTTTGCTCTATTGCTAGGCTGGGGGTTAGCTCTATTGCTAGGCTGGGGGTTAGCTCTATTGCTAGGCTGGGTTATTGAGTACTTAAGTTCAAGCCTCGGACAGTCTTTTTTTTTTAGTTGTTGAAATATCTATACCTGATTAATCATTATGAATCACCTAGCAACAAGAATTGAAATTCAATAAAATTTGACTTTTTTTGTCATTTGATCACAATTCTAATGTTGAGAAATACCAAAAAAATGCAATTAATAATCAGAATCACTACAAGAAATTTTCTGACACTGGACATACGAATGTCAAACCTGTGAGAGAAAGGAACTTTGCTGTGAGGCTCATGATAACCTCCTTGGTTGACACTGACATCGGTGTCGAGGTCAAACTGAGCGAGGAAAGAATCGTTGCTTGCATGAATTCTCCCAGAAGCTTTATTTGGGAAACACAGCCCCTGCAACACACGCGGCAGCAGCTTGTACAGCACTAATTGCATTCCTGTGCTTTTCGTTTGTGAAAAAAAACTGAACGTTTCAAAATTTAAAATTGACAAAACCTAGGAAACTCTCCAAATTTTAAATTTATAAAATTAAATAAAAAATTTTGTTAACCAACACCATTTTTTAAGCGTTGATAAAAATGTAACGGAAATGGATAAAACCAAAAAAATACTAAAACGTACAAAACCCTTTCATAGCTTCAACGAATGGACATCCATTATGATCAAGAAACCCTTTCCGAAAAGAAAGCAGGATGTAGCCAATGATTTCTTACTTAAAGTGAAAGTGTTAGCAAAACATAGCAGCCAAATGACTTTGACCTCATAAAAAACTGTGAATAATTCGAGGACTTGCTTTAAAAATACAAAAAGTAATAAAGTTGATCTTGTACCTTGTAGCAATCGACACTGCTTGAAGTAGCTGATCCATTTTCTATGTCATTTCTTGCGGACAATAGAACATTATGCATGTCATTAGTACGCTGAGGTACACAATATTCACTTTTGTCAGCGGATGCGCCTCCATCTTGATTTGTTGACTTCGCTGTTTGTAGCTGCCTGTGTAATAGAAGCGCGGATGTAAGACTGTATCTGGGACAAAACTTCAGATTGAAATTTTTTTTTATTATTTAAAGGCAGCATTGACCTGTGAGCAGGGTAGATAACTTACCTGGAGGTTTTGACAGAAGAATAAAGTGCGAACTTCCACATAGTAGCACAAGTGCACCAGTTTCACCTGTCAATCCATATGTATTTAACAGCATGTAACCGTATACAATGCTGATATATTACATTTCCATCTCCGTATTGATTGGTATAAACGTCACCTCATTGGCATATCCTTAATTGTCTAACCAAGTGGCTCATTGGAGTATGTTTGAGAGCCTGACTGCACTGGATGGGACTAAATAACAACACCAAGTGTGAGAAATGCTTGCAGCAGACCTTAACTAAAGACTAATGAAGTAAACTCAATGGTTCACTTACAGAACAGTGAGATTGATCACAAACCATTTCGCTGCTTACAGCTTCCTAAAACCTCTTTGAAAAATCTTGTAAGAATTACAGAAATAACAATTAATCTCAGTTGATATTGAAGAACCTTTTACTGTAGCAGTTAAGTATGAATAAATACTTACCTGCACTGTACTTACCTACACCCTCTAATACTTACCTACACTGTCTAGTACTTACCTACACCATAGAGTACTTACCTACACTGTCTAGTACTTACCTACACCCTATAATACTTACCTACACTCTGTAGTACTTACCTACACTGTATAGTACTTACCTACACTGTATAGTACCAAGTGATACCAAAGCAGACAGCGTAGAGAAAAGAGAAGGAGAAAAGACGAGACCGTTCATCAACAAACACTTTATTAAATCATGAAAAAGTGTGGAGGATCAATAATTTAATTTATAGCAACAGACAACAAGATAAAAGTAGTAATGATTCCCTATCTGGGTGGTAGTTAGTAAGTGAATCCCTAGTAGTTATGTAAAGATATATCACACAGCACAGCACCGGTACAGTAGTATATATAGTTGATGTATGAGCTGTTATAGAGCTCTTGGCAATGGCTCACATTGCTTTAGTTCTACAAACCACAACATCTGTACTAGCTTGCGGGGGTGCATATAGAGGTAACCGATTCATAATAGCCATTGCAGCTGGTGGAGTATCTTGTAGACAAATGGAAACCGGTAAAATCCATTTCGCCAAAGTCGAACTCTTGCAGCTCCTAAAAGTTGAAAATATGACCTATTGACTGCGTGCTTCAGGAAACAACTACTGTATATCCTGTATAATATGACCTTCATTGTATACTTCAATAAACAACTACTGTACATCCTGTATAATATGACCTTCATTGTATACTTCAGTAAACAACTACTGAATATCCTGTATAATATGACCTGCATTGTATACTTCAGTAAACAACTACTGCATATCCTGTATAATATGACCTACATTGTATACTTCAGTAAACAACTACTGTATATCCTGTATAATATGACCTGCATTGTATACTTCAATAAACAACTACTGTATATCCTGTATAATATGACCTACATTGTATACTTCAGTAAACAACTACTGCATATCCTGTATAATATGACCTGCATTGTATACTTCAGTAAACAACTACTGTATATCCTGTATAATATGACCTGCATTGTATACTTCAATAAATAACTACTGTATATCCCGTATAATATGACCTACATTGTATACTTCAGTAAACAACTACTGTATACCCTGTATAATATGACCTGCATTGTATACATCAGTAAACAGCTACTGTATATCCTGTATAATATGACCTACATTGTATACTTCAGTAAACAACTACTGTATACACTGTATAATATGACCTGCATTGTATACTTCAGTAAACAGCTACTGTATATCCTGTATAATATGACCTGCATTGTATACTTCAGTAAACAACTACTGCATATCCTGTATAATATGACTTGCATTGAATACTTCAGCAAACAACTACTGTATATCCTGTATAATATGACCTGCATTGAATACTTCAGCAAACAACTACTGTATATCCTGTATAATATGACATGCATTGAATACTTCAGCAAACAACTACTGTATATCCTGTATAATATGACCTGCATTGACTACTTCAGTAAAAAACTACATTTATACAATACAGTCAATACCTTTAATATGCGAGACGCATCGAAAGAAACACGAGAACGTGACTGATGATTGTTCTTTAACCTCCTAAACACAGTGTTCATTAGAGTTAAATGTAGTTTAACATTGACTCTCTCAAAGTCTCTGTTAAACAATGTTGAGTGAGCAGATCTCAATTCGTCCACAGCTGACTGTAGCCTACCAGCAATACAGTACATGCACATATTACCAGTACAATATACATATATATATAACTAGTACAATATACATATATATAACTAGTACAATATACATATATATAACTAGTACAATATACAGATATATAACTAGTACAATATACATATATAAAACTAGTACAATAGACATATATAAAACCAGTACAATATACATATATATAACTAGTACAATATACCTATATATAACTAGTACAATAGACATATATATATAACCAGTACAATAGACATATATATAACCAGTACAATATACATATATATAACCAGTACAATAGACATATATATATAACCAGTACAATAGACATATATATAACCAGTACAATATACATATATATAACTAGTACAATAGACATATATATAACCAGTACAATAGACATATATATAACCAGTACAATAGACATATATATATATATATATAGTGCTATAGCGATCACCAGTAGACTCTACTAACCTATCAGAGTGTTGAGATGGTTTCAGTCTACCATAAAGAACATCTACAGACGACGGATCATCGTTCATGTAAGCCAATCCCTGTACACTCAGCCGACAATTATTTCCCACAATCCTGCAATCAGTTGAGTTGACGATCAGTGATATACAATAATGTATATGAGATATATTCTAGCCAAGGAATGGCTGTGGTGGGTTGTAGAGCGAGGAATGTATGCACAGGCACAAGCATAGAAAGTGGTATAAGTATCATGGGCAGGGCTTTCCCTAGAGTGGTTTGTGTGATGATCCCTCCAATTCCTAACATTGAAGCCTCTTCCAAGTCTCTACTAAAAAGCAAAGTGTAAATCCCTCATGTTGTTTCTCAAGAATTCAGAATGTTCCCTCGCCGTTTCCTAACATTACCTAATATTAAACAACACAGCAGTGTCTGCATGTGGAGTTATCTACCCACTGACACATGAGAAACCTTACTCTTCCTGCATAGGACCTTTGCGGTGTGGAGGCCAAAAACCCTTATCACTAGATCATGATCTACTTGAACTAACGATAGTCTGAGTCCAGGTTTATTTAGCGTTCAATGGTAAAGAGGACCAAATGAAGTTATCTCCCCAGGGCCCAGTAGAATGTAATTGAATACAGTCTTTTGAAACAGATCATTTTGTATGAGTTCTTATTGGTTACATTACGAATTCAAAAGTTTTCTAAAATTCTCTATATATAGCATAATGGGGGACAGCGCTCGTAAAAGGAAATGCATTAGGAATCGTTAGGGTTTCCGAGGACCAAATGACTATATTTTTGCAGTTGTTTTTTTAAAAAAGACAACTCCAGTTTTACATTAAAGTTACTTCCTTTAGAGGAGACAACTCAGACAAAACAGTTACTAGGCCCGTAATTATAACTAATAACTGTTTTTGGGTAAAAATATTAAAAAGTTAGTGAGGACGTCTGGGGCTGTAAAAATTGAACTTTCTTTCCTAAAACAAAAGTTTTGGTGTTGGCATTTTGAGATAAATGTTTAAACGTTGGTTTGAATAAAGTATCAAGATGGTTGATTGACGAACATTGATGTTTTTTTTTAATAAAATCAAATCAAAAATCTAAAAATGTTGATAGTGCTAATGTAATTTTACTCGCAGTTTCCCTGACCAAATAACTGTTGCGAAAGACAACCCCAGTCCCCATTAACTTATTACCAGCAAGCGGCTGACTTGTATGCACTAGTTCTGTAAAATTTAGTTAGCAACTGCTATAGTTTTGTTTAAAAGTTGATTTTAGACGTTCAACAATGTAGCTTTTACATGTCTCTGATGTGATGAGAAAAACGGTACCTAATTTTATACCTCCCCCCCCTCCCCCAATTCGAGTGTACTCATATCTTGGGGAGAGCACCGAACGACATACCTGCTGATCGAATCACTAGATGAAAGCAGCATTTCGACAGCTTCCTGTTTCTCTGACTCATTGAGCAAAGTCATCGTACCGACTGTGAGATGTAGTTTGGCAGCATCTTGGAATATCGTTTCATCAATACCATTGCCTCCCTGTACGGCAAGATGTCAATACCATTTCTTTCAGGGGAGAAAGTGAAATGGAAGAATTGGCAAAAGAGAAGCTGGAAAAACCAGTCAGTAAAGCTATTAGTAGAACCAGGAGAACCTTGTCCTTAGACTCCATGGCAGAGATCTGCTCCTACATTACTACTGCTACTTACCAATTCTAGAACCTTCTCTTTAAACCTATTAAAGTTATCTTGTATGATTTCTGCATTGACTGGTATGGATACGAAATGTGTAAAATCCTGTTTTTCTCTGCCAGACCCTGTCACAACCTCTATACGAGTTATTGCTGACGATACTTGACCAGCCTGTGATCCTTTGATTACTGTAAAGAATAAACAAAGACTTAGAAACAAAAAATTAAATCATCAGAGAGCTGGCTACAATATGTACATATTATTAATACACTTTCTACAGATATGAATGCTATTGAGTGAGCAATATAGAAAGAGTGGTTAACTGCTAGCTAGTAAAAGCGACTTATGTCATACGTACATATAACAATCAATTGGTGATTGAGGATAATGAATGATGGCTTTCTCTACTCTATTTCTAATAAAATCTAAAACCTTTGAGGTAATCGCTAGCATTTTATTTGAGGTTATCACCAGGCGTAAATCAAGCCCAAAAAATCGCTAGCCTATATATGATCAACCAATCACAACGCAGAAAATTAATACCGCCAATGGGGGTAGTGACAATAACAGTACATACACCAGGAGTCACTAGTTTCCAGGTAATTGATTCTATTGGCTAAAAATATGAATAGACTAAAAAATTGTCAATTTTGTACAAGGATGTCCCAAACAAAAATTATTAAACTAGGTGCGGGGGATATTGTCCCTGATCCCATTGGTGACGCTTATTTTAGAGAGTACAGAGACGGCAATTTATATAAACTACCGTCTTTGGCATTCATGTTACAATCATACAACTATAGAAAACTTTCAAAGTCTATGGTCATGGTATCTAGGTATATATGTGCTTCTGTTTTTGTCACTTGTTCATTAGTTCTAATTGATAATTTGAACCCTTTTGACAGGTCATTTATTTGGCTTACACTTTGAAAATGATATGTTTTCTTTCTTCTAAATGTATTTTACAACAGTTAAAAAAGTATATAAGAACAAATTAAATAACAAATCTGAAACGTACCCTCGTATATAACTCCATACGGAGAGGAACTATTTCCGGTAATTGAACCGATTGAGAAGACCGTCACTACCCCATTCCAATAATGTCTTGCCTTGTGCAACGAACTATGTATCAAACGATCATGAAAAGACTTGTACGCTAATTCTGTAGCGGCCAGGTAGACCGTAATTGCCAAAGGATGGAGAGTAATAACATTATTGTGCAACATTTTGGGAGGAGTGACCCTGATCACTAGACACCTCACAGTCAGGCCAGTGTAGCCACTCCTTAACACCTCACAGTCAGGCCCGTGTAGCCACTCCTTAACACCGCACAGTCAGGCCTGTGTAGCCACCCCTTAACACCACACAGTCAGGCCTGTGTAGCCACTCCTTAACACCGCACAGTCAGGCCTGTGTAGCCACCCCTTAACACCGCACAGTCAGGCCTGTGTATCCACCCCTTAACACCTCACAGTCAGGCCCGTGTAGCCACTCCTTAACACCGCACAGTCAGGCCTGTGTAGCCACCCCTTAACACCGCACAGTCAGGCCCGTGTAGCCACTCCTTAACACCGCACAGTCAGGCCCGTGTAGCCACCCCTTAACACCGCACAGTCAGGCCCGTGTACCACCCCTTAACACCGCACAGTCAGGCCTGTGTAGCCACCCCTTAACACCGCACAGTCAGGCCCGTGTAGCCACTCCTTAACACCGCACAGTCAGGCCCGTGTAGCCACTCCTTAACACCTCACAGTCAGGCCTGTGTAGCCACCCCTTAACACCGCACAGTCAGGCCTGTGTAGCCACTCCTTAACACCACACAGTCAGGCCTGTGTAGCCACTCCTTAACACCTCACAGTCAGGCCCGTGTAGCCACCCCTTAACACCGCACAGTCAGGCCCGTGTAGCCACCCCTTAACACCGCACAGTCAGGCCTGTGTAGCCACTCCTTAACACCACACAGTCAGGCCTGTGTAGCCACCCCTTAACACCGCACAGTCAGGTCAAAGGCTAAAAAACTCCCACCAACACATTATACGAATTGGCATCAGTTCGAATTTTGCTAGTTCCTGGTAGTTAGTTACTAGTAGTTAGTTACTAGTTGTTAGTTACTAGTAGTTAGTTACTAGTAGTTAGTTACTAGTAGTTAGTTACTAGTAGTTAGTTACTAGTAGTTAGCTACTAGTAGTTAGTTACTAATAGTTAGTTACTAATAGTTAGTTACTAATAGTTAGTTACTAGTAGTTAGTTACTAGTACTTAGCTACCAGTAGTTAGTTACCAGTAGTTAGTTACTAGCAGTTAGTTACTAGTAGTCAGTTACTAGTAGTTAGTTACTAGTAGTTAGTTACTAGTAGTTAGCTACTAGTAGTTAGTTACTAATAGTTAGTTACTAATAGTTAGTTACTAGTAGTTAGTTACTAGTAGTTAGTTACTAGTAGTTGGTTACTAGTAGTTAGGTGCGCAACAGTTTATTGACCGTAGGCTAACACTGTGTACCAACAGTTGAATATCAGTACTGCACACTCACCAATTGGTGCTTCTTGTCCCCTTGGAGGTAAGATTATCTTACACTTTGTCTCAAACTCGAGCCTTCGCTTGGTTTCCCCTTTCTTGCCGATAACAAATCTGAGAAATGTAAGTGAGTAGAGACTATATGAGTTATATAAGAGTGAGTAGAGACTATAAGAGTTATATAAGAGTGAGTAGAGACTATAAGAGTTATATAAGAGTGAGTAGAGACTATAAGAGTTATATAAGAGTGAGTAGAGACTATAAGAGTTATATAAGAGTAAGTAGAGACTATAAGAGTTATATAAGAGTAAGTAGAGACTATAAGAGTTATATAAGAGTGAGTTGAGACTATAAGAGTTATATAAGAGTGAGTAGAGACTATAAGAGTTATATAAGAGTAAGTAGAGACTATAAGAGTTATATAAGAGTAAGTAGAGACTATAAGAGTTATATAAGAGTGAGTAGAGACTATAAGAGTTATATAAGAGTGAGTAGAGACTATAAGAGTTATATAAGAGTGAGTAGAGACTATATGAGTTATATAAGAGTGAGGAGAGACTAAAAGAGTTATATAAGAGTGAGTAGAGACTAAAAGAGTTATATAAGAGTGAGTAGAGACTAAAAGAGTTATATAAGAGTGAGTAGAGACTATAAGAGTTATATAAGAGTGAGTACAGACTATAAGAGTTATATAAGAGGGAGTAGAGACTAAAATAATTGTATAGCAGTCAGAATGTAAAGTTGAAGGGCAGGCACATATAACGAGAACAATAAGTTTATAGGAACAAACAAATATGTACTTGAATAGAGCAGACGGGATAGGAAGAGAGGCTGTGAATGTGTGATCTCTGGTTTCTTTCACACGACTATCAATATCAGCTGGAGCTTCGTCTGTAACATCATGTGAAGTTCACTAGTCGAATATTGAGTTTTTATGTCTTTCTTAGTTGTCTTTAATAACATCAAAACTATTTTAGCCGTTTAACGAATAAGGCAATCAACAATATGGTTACAAAAATGATGGCCACTGATGCTAGATCATTGACAAAAGTGGCCCACAAACTACAATGATATTATGACAAATTGATAAACTGCTACTAACTGTGGTACTGCTGCTCCTCAATTTCCTCATATGAATGAGGAAACGGTTGACAATTATTAACATCCCCGATGTTTACGCGGTAACGAAATGTTCCCAGTGACACAATAGGAGGCTTTAACACATCCATGTGATGCCCTTTCTACAATTTACAGTATGAAACTAGTTGCAGTGCAAGCAAAATTAGAGGATGCCAATGGCCACATGCCAGCATGGCATGTTTGCCAAACAATGATTTTCCAAGCCTTTAATTCATTGATTATCATTATTGATTTCCTTGGTTACACAGTTACTCGGATTGCAAAATTTTTGTAAAGAAAAGTAGCAAAACTAAAATGAGCAGACTTTAATGCTACTTTTTTATGCAAAGCATTTATGGCAAAAAGCAAAGCAGTAGCAAGATAAAATGCTAGGAGATTTAAGATCTTTTCTTTACTAATTATTTAAAAGCAATCAACCTCTTAAAAACAAATGCGGAGTAGGATTAGGAGAAAGCAGTCTGCAATTAAGTATGAGTTCCAGCTTTGGTTCAATCCAAAGATAAAATGAAAGAGTTGTGAGATAATCAATACATATGAAAAATCAGCCTATGAAAATTCGCAGCTTTGTGAGTTTAATTCTGTTACTCAATAGCATGTAAAACCGCTAAGTAATTTAACATAACTTGTTTTTTTTAGTGTAGACCTGTGGAGCTCAAAATTCACATACCGGTGTTTTTCTTTAATTCATAAATGTTTCACTTTTATGTCTGCAGACATTGCTTCACAGCTTAGTGACACGCAGGCTCACTACAATCCCACAGGTGTCAAATACTTGCATATATAGTCTACTGAAAACAACTTCTAAAATGACTTTTGATAAATCGATCAATCTACTGAGCCGGAACGCTTTTGAACAAAGGACTGTCGCCAAGTGTGGATCATTCTCAAATTTCCAGTTTGTTAGGGCAGGTCCATGGCAATTGTTTGGGCAAGAGATTCACATATATATGTATACATTTCTAGCTAAGGGGAGTGGTTATAAGCATTCTTTACAATTTTAGTTACTCTGACTAGATGGCTAAACTTTGTGGAAATTATCGAACATCTACATTCATGTTTTGATTTTTCGAAGTTAGGAAAGAGGGAGGCAAGTGTGGTCTATTGGTTAAAGTGCTTGCACTTCAATCCAGGATCTGGTGTTCGATTCCCAACACTGTTATCTGTGAGCGAGATATTTGGCTTCCTATATTCTCTGCCTGGTTGGATATGGGTATAAAAATAAGGTGGTCCCTAGTTTGATTGCACTCTTCATAATAATTATGGAGTCATGCTAGTAAAAGATCCCTCTCTGCTTTTTCGGAAGAGTAGCCGGTGTAATGGCGGGCATGGGTATAAGGTGCTGCTCACACAAGCTCCGCTTATGAGACCCGTCTTTAAGGTTGCCCACGAGGCACAGCTCAAACAAACATGATGATAATGCTTAAAGCAGTGTCGGAATGGAAAATAAACATTTATTACCATCTCAATGACTAAAACCATTTTTTACATCACCTATGATGCCATTGGAAAAAGTCCCGTTTTTTAATTAATGCGCTTTTTTTAGATTTATTGTGGTGATGCCCTTTGGGGTTTAATGAAGCTGATTTTAATAGTTAGTGTAATAATGATAATTAATAGGAAAATAATTATAATAATAACAAATACCACACATGGGTAACTTTTTCCAAAGTCGCGGATTCCACACCTGCATGTTTCTTATTTCAAGTACAGGACGAATCTGACTGCTTTGTTGTACTATAAAACTACGTCCATATCCTTCCAAGTTGTAAAAGTATTATTTAATTTCATTATAAATAAAGAAAAAGAAAAAAATCATTCAAAAATTATTTTTTCTTATAATTATTTCTATCGCCACTACCTAACTACTACTACTACTACCGAACTACTAGCAGTTTAACCAACTACAACTAGCTACTACTAATGGGAAGCCACTTGAAAGATGCAGTTCAACCCACTTGTGGGAATTTGTTAAATTCACATGAAAACGTAGAATTGACTGCTAGCGCTAAAGTTCTCACAATATCGAGGTTTCAAAGTCAAAAGAAGCAAATTATCTGGGAGTAAAACTGGAGGGCAGCTTAAGATGGAACGATAATACCACCTACATCGTAAACAAGACTTCAAGTCGACTAGGTTACATAGGACGAACCATTCCATCCAGCCTACAGCATCTAAGAAGCACATCCCTAGTCCAACCAATCCTACAGTACTCTTTCACAGTGTGGGATGGTAACCTCATTCACACCCAACGCACCAATATTTTGAGGCTGTCAAAAACGTGCAGCTCAAGTCATTCACAACATCCCAAGAACCAACCATACCAACGGCACAACATGTCTTGTTGACAAACTAAAATTGCAGACCTTGGCCAAGAGAAGACAATGCCGCAGACCAAGCCTCTTCTGTCTCATGCACTTTAAAGAGCTTGCTGCTAACATCAGCGATCATGTGGAACTGCACCTTCATCCAGAAGGCACAAAAAGGCAAGATCAGCAGTTTCTTATACCACACTGCAAAACTGAACTCCACGAAAAGAGTTTCTTCATTGCTACTGCTAAACTGTGAAATAATCATCCACCTTCTGGTTTACTTCTTGTTGGTCAGCCAGTGGTAGGCTGGATGGCTTCAGCAAGACGAGCTCCGATAAACTGCAGTAAACCAGGAACTTTACATGGACTGATGAACTTGCCACATCATCGCTGGAACCTTCTGAGTAGCGATCACTCATTTAGTAGTATCAATCAAGTAAGCAGTAGTATTAGTAGTAATGCTACTACTATTACCTACCAACAACTATTACTACTACTACTACTAGTAGTAGGGTAGTAGTATAAGTATTATTTACTACTGCTACTACTTACTACTAGTAGTAGTACTATATAATAGTTAGTAGGTAGTAGTAGAAGTGGTATTAGCAGTGGCAGTAGTAATTATTGTGATAGTAGTTTGTAGGTAGTAGTTCGTTCGTTGTGTCGTCTCAAACGACCTCAGATGCTGATGCAAGCTATAACAATAATTAATATATTATTATTTATAAAATAATTATTTATTTATTATAATTGTACAGGAAATATATAGCACGGCGCCTGGAAAACAAAACATTATAGCGAGTCAAGTTATATCGTACGAACTCTTACATTTATATTAATTATTATTTACTTTCTACCTTCTGTATTAAGGCATCGACTGTTGTTCTATGGCTTGACTGTACTGCATGTTACATAACGCTTTATATAAATAGAGCTGCTATGCCTCACAATAAGCAGTGTTCACCGCGAGGCATAGCTAGACAATTCTTTTATGAACAAATACAGCTAACCCTCTCTCAAGCTTTAGACTTGATTACTGCGCACATTCATACCTTACTACTCTACAAGGCAACCAGCTCTGACGAACTACTAGGTCTGGCAGTACCAGTGTTGTACGACGAGTGGTAGGCTCGAGGCAGACTTGCCTGACAGACTCTTGCCTATCACGGCCGAACTTCTAGCAGATATGCAGAAGGGCGGACGCTGAGGAGGCCGAGCTGGCAGCAAGCTTGTCTGAAAGAACGAACAACTCTGCTACCTAGAGGGTGCAGGTGTGCTACCAAGGTGACTGGCCACGTCACCACAAAATCCTGCACATTGGTGGCAGCAGTGGGATTTGCGAATCCCCTGACAAGAACCTCTAGGACAAGGCAGAGCAAGACAGCAGACCATGGCTAGCAGACGACGAGCCATGAGCGTTGATCGCGATCCTACCACTAGGATCATGGGTCAACTGAAGAATATATTAGACAAATTGACAGACGCACCCCCACAAGTGACTCCATTCAAGGCTCCTACGTACGATGGTACTGGAGACGTCCAATATTTCCTCTAGCGCTTTCAGGAAGTGTCGGAGGCCAATAACTGGGCACCGGCTACGGCCATTATACACCTGAGACAGTCCTTGCAAGGGAAGGCGCAACAGTGCGGAAGGGGAGAGACGATGTGGGCAATTATGGACTCACTGAAGGCAAGCTTCGGGCTTACCCGCCGAGAGGCTAGGGCCAGACTATCCGGCTACCGAAAGGAGCCGAGGCACTCACTGAGAGAGCTTCTTGCTCTGGCCATAGAGACTCTGGTAGAGACCGCCCATGACTACTCCGCCCGCATGCAAAGAAACAAATATGCTTTGGAGCATTTTCAGAACACGCTAGGCAACGCCTACCTACAGAGGCACCTCTTGGCTATACAGCCGACCTCTTTGGAGGCAGCTGTAAAAGCAGGTAATGAATACCTGCAGATACAGCCCACCTACACTGGACCTAAGGTTCGGACAGTAGAGATGGAGGTAGAGGAGGAGTGCCAGCAAGTCAAGGCTCAAGGAGCAACCCCTGGAGTAGAGGCTCACCTGGAGACACTGGCCAAGGCCCTCAGTGCGCTCACGCAGCAGGTGGCCGCCCTCAAGACGACCCAGCCAGACAGCACACCCACTCGACCACCCAAAAGGGTCGTCAAGTGCTGGAAGTGCCAGAGGCTAGGACACACCCAGAGGGAATGCCGTCAAGACACCTACCAGGGAAACGCAACTGGCCTGCAGCAGTAGGGAGACCTACTGGCTGCAGATGGGCCCCTAGAACCAATAAGCCAGACAGGTCTGAAGGACAGACCCAGGATGGGTGGCAAGAGGTGAGGCGTCCAGCCTACACCCCACCCATACCACAGCCGGTATCGGTTCTGACCCAGAACAGGTTCACCAACCTGTCCGCCCTGGAGGAAGACTCATCTGATGATGAGGGACCACCGTTAATTCCCGCTGAAACGTACACAGAGAGGAAGAGGCCAGCAAAGCAGTGGCGAAAGCAGATGCAGACTCCTGCTCAGCACAGGAGAGAGCCCCAAGCATCGCCTGGACTGCCAGTAGCAGCAAAGCAGTGGCGCAAACAGGTGCAGACACCTGCCGAGCACAGGAGAGAGCCCCCAGTGTCGCCTGGACCGCCAGCAGAGGCTACCCCTCTTACATCTTGTGTAAACCAGATGGAACGACCACATAAGTCCAGCTACTACCTGCCGGGCAAGGTGGAAGGGAAGACCGTAACCTACCTGATAGATACGTGTTGCAACACCAACCTACTATCAAAAAGCGTGTACGATAAGCTACCAGACAGCCGGAAAGCCACACTACAAGAGTACGACTCCCATGGTTTAATGGCAGATGGGACTAAACTCCCATTCTACGGTCTACTCAGTGTGTCAGGACGAGTACGGTCTGTGGCGTATACGGAGACGTTCGTCGTCACGCAGATTAACGAGGATGTCATCCTTGGGATGCCATTCTTGGCTAACCAGAAGTGCTGTATGGGCTTTGATCAACCAGTACTGGTCATGCAGGACCGAGAGCTGGTGTGCACCGACCGTTATGGGAGGGCACTGATCTCCAAAGTCCAAGTACTTCGGAAAACAGAGATCCCCCCACAGACAGAGGCTACCATACCGTGTCACCTTGCCGCACGGAGCTACTGTCCACAGGGCGTGATCCAGAGTTTACCAGGGAGCCTACCTTTGGCTACGAGTGTAAACTCGCCGGATGAACAAGGACGGGTGTTGGTCGGATGCCTCAACCCTACCTCGAACGTGATAAGCCTGCCAGCCGGCGAGGTTATCGGAACGTTCACAGGGGTAGCGGCCGATGAGGTGCAGCAGGCCACACCCGGGGTCCCAACCGGGTCGGACCTGACAGGTTCACCAGTACCTGACCACTTGGTGGAACTGTACGAGCAGGCGAGCAGAGGGTGCAAGAACGAGCAACAGATGGAACAGTTGAAGGGATTGCTTAGGAAGTACGAGGCCGTGTTTAGCAGGAATAGCGGAGACATTGGCCGTACTGACCTTGTAGAGCATGCCATTCCAGTTGCCGAAGGCACCAGGCCGGTTCGGTTGCCTCCTCACAGGCTGGGACATGAAAAAGAGGCTGAAGCTGAGCGGCAAGTAAAAGACCTGCTAGAGAAGGGGCTGATTGAGCCCGCTGGCGGGGCTTGGAGTTCCCCGGTGGTGCTGGTACGCAAGAAAGACAGCACGTAGCGGTTCTGCATCGACTACCGGAGGCTAAACGATGTCACTAGGCAGGACGCCTATCCTATACTAGGATAGACGAGTCCCTTGACGCCCTAGCTGGCAGCAAGTATTTTAGCATGTTGGACCTGACCAGTGGGTACTGGCAGGTGCCGTTGGATGCAGACGCCAAGGAAAAGTCGGCGTTTATAACCAGGAGTGGACTATGGCGTTGGAAGGTGCTGCCCTTCGGGCTGACCTTAGCCCCCGCCACGTTCCAGCGTTTGATGGAACGAGTGCTGCAAGGGCTGCAATGGAAAACGCTGCTGCTCTACCTGGATGATGTGATTGTGATCGCACCCGACTTTGAGACACACCTGCAAAGGCTGGGAGAGGTGCTGAGTAGGTTACAACAGGCCAACCTCAAGGTCAAGCCGTCCAAGTGCGAGCTGCTGCAACAACGGGTCAAGTACCTGGGGCATGTAGTGAGTGCGGAGGGCGTCGCCACTGACCCGGAGAAGGTGCAGGCCGTAGCCGAATGGACACCCCCCAGAGACATCAAAGGACTGCAAGCCTTCCTCGGCACAGCAGGATACTACAGGCAGTATCTGCCTGGGTACGCCACCACTGCTAAGCCCTTAACTGTCCTGACCAGCAAGGACACCCCCTGGAAGTGGGGAGAGGAGGAGCAAGTGGCCTTTGAGCGCCTGAAGCAGGGACTCGTACAACCACCAGTACTAGGCTACCCAGACCCTGCCAAGACCTATGTCCTGGATACGGACGCCAGTGCCGTTGGATCAGGGGCAGTGCTGTCGCAGGTACAGAACGGACAGGAAAGGGTCATTGCTTATTATAGTAAGACCCTAGCGCCCGCCGAACGGAACTACTGTGTGACTCGGCGCGAGCTACTGGCTGTCGTCAAAGCAGTCAAACACTTTCGACCGTACCTCTACGGACGAGAGTTCAAGCTCCGCACCAATCATGCATCCTTAAGGTGGCTGTGCCGGCGGAAGGAGCCGTCCAACCAGATTGCGAGGTGGCTGGAGATTCTCGCCGAGTTTGTATACAAACTCGAGCACAGGGCTGGCAAACAGCATGGGAATGCTGATGGGTTGAGCAGACGCGAACCTTGTATGGACTGCCGTCAGTGCAGTGCCATAGAGCAGCGTGATGGTGGGCCAACCCATGCTGAACTTGCCAGGGCCCCTGGATCAGAACTCCAGTTAGCGAGGCCTCCTGTCTCGGAGGACGTGCTACCAAGAAATCGGCAAGACAATCCTGTACCGTTGGGAAGCCTAGAGGCAAAGGCAGACACGCCAGAGCTGTGTGTAGTCACCAGTATGGAACTGGTTGAACAACAGCGTACCGGCCAGAATCCAGTGGCCAGAATGTACCAAGAAATCAGCGGTGGCAGGCCAGTAACCAAGAGAGAGTTGGAGGAGGGGAGTAGAGAGCTGCAGGCACTCTACAGTCGCAGGGAGGCCATGGCAGTACAGCCAGATGGTACTCTTACTATGCAAATAGCCCCCAAAGGTCGGACCAGACTATGTGTAGTCTGTCCGTCATCCCGACGCCGACAGGTGGTATGGGATACGCATGGACTGTCCCATGCTGGTGTAAATCGCACCAGGAACCGGATCCAACTCAACTGGTACTGGCCAGGAATGTCTGCTGAGGTGCGAAGACTGGTCAAGTCCTGCGAGGTCTGCCAAGTGACCAAGAAAGGGGGAGTACAGCCAGTCCAGGAGAGACAGAGGTTGTTCGCCGGCAGACCTTTTCAGAAGGTAGCCGTGGACCTGGTTGGGCCTCTCCCAGAGACCAGGCGAAGGAATAAGTGGATCTTGGTGCTATCAGACCACTTCACACGGTGGCACGATGCCATTGCCATTCCAGACGCCACCGCCCCTACGGTCGCCACGGCCCTAGATGAAAGGGTGTTCTGTTACTGGGGACTACCAGAGGAGCTCCACACGGACCAAGGAGCGCAGTTCGAGTCGCGGCTCATGGCTGAGCTCTGCGTCCTGTGGAACGTAGATAAGACACGTACCACACCCTACCACCCGCAAGGCAACGGGGTAGTGGAAAGACAGAACCGGACATTGGGTGACTCCTTGCGGACACTCCTGCTGAGACGCGGGCAAGAGGAGTGGGACTTGCTGCTGCCCCAGATAATGAGGGCGTTTCGCGGCACCCCACACTCCGCGACAGGAGAGACTCCAAACTACCTCATGCTGGGCAGGAAAGTCAGACTACCCGACCAGCTGGATGGTAGGCCCGCAGATCTGGACAAGCATTGGTGACCGAGTACGCTCTCCAGATGCAGGAAGACCAGAAGGCAGCTCACGACCTGCTTCGAGAGCAGCAAGCAGCAGTCAGGCAAGACGACACGGAAGAGCCGTTACTCTACATGCCCGATGACTTGGTAGTGCTTGAGAACAAGAGGAGGGTAAAGGGTAGCAACCCCAAGCTACAGCCCAGTTTTGTTGGGCCGTATCGAGTGGTGAAAGCTTACCAGAACCATACATACAAGATAGAGAAGGATGGCCAGACCTCAGTGCAGAGTGAGCGGCGATTGAAAGAGTATCGCCCCTGCCACGAGCCCGTAGGGAGGGCACCTGCCAACAGAGAGGCCGCCCTGCGCCCGAATATGAGGGGAGCAGTCAGGCAAAGGGGTCGCCCCCGTATACCTGACGTGAGGCAGCCACCAGATCCTGCTACGCAGCCAGCAGAGACACGGAGAGCGCCTGGAGGTGATGTCATCACCCAGCCAGACCTACACGCTTTGGAGCGCCAGCTGAACCAGTTGCCAGCTCTGCTAGAGCAAGCGACTAGGCCGGCCGCCCCCAGCAGCCAGCAGACAGAGGTTGGGAGACAGCACCCAACGATAACCATAGACTAAGTAGACAAGAACAGTGGGAGAGAGACAGGGAATGGCCAGCATTACCAGACAATGGCATGCTCGATCCACCCTCTCCTCGTGCCCCCACTGCCATAGACAATGGCACCAACAGCCAAGAAGCAGAGACGATAGTGAGAGATGGTACTGATAGCCAAGAGGTAGCAAATGATGAACCAACTACTAGTGAGAGGCCAGCAGAGACGGGCAGGCCTAAAAGAAATACTAGGCCGCCGTCGAAACTGGCCGATTACCAGTGTTACCAGATGGCAGAGGGAGTACCATGCCCAAGAGACGATCATTTGCAGTTTCCAGCAGTGGTGGAACCATACTCGTCCGTTTCTGAGCACCATAATACTCCAAGAAAATTATTACTAGAGTTAAAAAGGTGCTCAGAAGACGAGGGGCTGCCCAGTTCGCTAGAAAATGCGAAAGAATATTGGAGAAAGCTGGCAATGCCAACAAATGCGGTAGATAGAGATAAACTTACCACAGCTGACGATCTGTCTCTTTATTCCGACGAACAAATGACAAGAGGAGCTAACACCCAACATAACTCTTTACATAGAGTGTTGGAAAACGGAAACAACAACGAGCACTCTATGATAAATGGAGCGCTTTGGATGCGAAAATGCTCGCTCCAAGAAAACCACTCTCCAACGGCAGACGTGGTCACGTGTGCCAGTGACGTAGGAGAGGGAGAATCAAAATCCTCCAATCACACATGTGATAACTCGAAAGTGAGGCAGCCTTCTCTCACTCAAAGTGAGGCACTGCCATTCACACCTACGCAGTCACTAAGACAACAAGCAATTACACTTCTTTCCACAGAGCAATTAATTACTATAGCAAGGACAGCAGTTGCCAAGATGAGGGAAAGAAAAGAAAACCCAGCGGATCTCTCTATCACGGAGGACCCCTTAGCAGAGGAAGAGATTATGGGTGAGGAATTTCTAATGGAAGTGGCAAGTGAACTAGAGAAGCGCCAGCCACTTTGTGTAAACAGAGTGGCTAGCAAAGAAGTGGTCATGCAACAACGACAAGCACAAGCAATAATTAGAATAAATAAATTGTCTATAGCAGACGACGAAGCAAAGACAGTAGAGAAGCCTCAGAGGAAAGAAAGTACTCTGTCAAAGACCACTTGGCTATCGGCGGCGACGCTGGATACATTAAATAAAATAGTGGTGAAGAAAGGAGTCGACGACGAGGATACCTGGAAATGCACTGAATGCGGGTATGAGAACTCTCGTAAGAGAGTCGTCTACCAAGCCCACCAGCATTATGCATTTTATTTTTGCACGTGTGGCAAAAAATCCAGTTCTAGAGATGCGGCAAGGAAGCGCGTCACAAAACAAAATAAAGCCATCTCACACGGAGGACAAGCTGCACCCCAGTACGAGGTCGATGCGAACTCATACGCTGAGTTCGCCAAGTTTATGACTTGGCCGCAGCCACCACCATTTGGACGGCCGCAGGCGGTATTAACCAACAATCCCACGGCTACAGCACCAGCAAAGAGGGCGAGCACCCTTCAAGAACGGCTCGGCGAGCCAGTACAAGCCAGCAGCCCTGACAGACCGCCCAA
The DNA here is from genome assembly GCA_945261195.1 of Cryptosula pallasiana. Taxonomy (NCBI): domain Eukaryota; kingdom Metazoa; phylum Bryozoa; class Gymnolaemata; order Cheilostomatida; family Cryptosulidae; genus Cryptosula; species Cryptosula pallasiana. The sequence goes on along the minus strand of OX183132.1, from coordinate 36,104,406 downwards.
ACGTTGCTCTGCCAGCAACCACGGGCGTAAGGATACCTGCCAGTCAGGCACTAACCCACGGAAGTGGGAGCCTAAGGAGAGCAAGGAGGCGAGGGACCGGTCGGAAGACCATAAAAGACAAGTCACCTACCGCATACCAAAAAGGCAACAGAGAGAGCCTCTCCCCCCAACCCTACAATCTACCATAGCATACACCAGTATCAGGAGAGACAGACCAACACATAGCAGTACCTACCAGCAACACAGGGTAGAGGAAGAGCGGAAACTAGACAGAAAGAAAGAGGAGCTGGACCAGCTAACCACCGATGCATGCAAGCTATTACAAAGAGCGCAAGAGGTGAAGCAGCAAATACGCTCAATTGAGCAACAACTTAGCGACATTAACGCTGCAAAATAAACCACTAGCCTAAGCTGTTATTAACCTTACCTCATTCCGTCTGCATGTCTAATAGTTCTATCTTGTAGTGTTCTATGTACCTTACCAATTATTATATTTTCATATTTTATTCAAGCATAACATTACTGTAGTTGTTTTGGCAGTCACCTCCCCTGTACTTCTTTATTGGTCCCCTGTGACGACCAATGGGGGGATAGTGTACAGGAAATATATAGCACGGCGCCTGGAAAACAAAACATTATAGCGAGTCAAGTTATATCGTACGAACTCTTACATTTATATTAATTATTATTTACTTTCTACCTTCTGTATTAAGGCATCGACTGTTGTTCTATGGCTTGACTGTACTGCATGTTACATAACGCTTTATATAAATAGAGCTGCTATGCCTCACAATAATAAGCAGTGTTCACCGCGAGGCATAGCTAGACAATTCTTTTATGAATAAATACAGCTAACACTCTCTCAAGCTTTAGACTTGATTACTGCGCACATTCATACCTTACTACTCTACAAGGCAACCAGCTCTGACGACCTACTAGGTCTGGCAGCACCAGTGTTGTACGACGAGTGGTAGGCTCGAGGCAGACTTGCCTGACAGACTCTTGCCTATCACGGCCGAACTTCTAGCAGATATGCAGAAGGGCGGACGCTGAGGAGGCCGAGCTGGCAGCAAGCTTGTCTGAAAGGACAAACAACTCTGCTACCTAGAGGGTGCAGGTGTGCTACCAAGGTGACTGGCCACGTCACCACAAAATCCTGCACATAATAATAATTATAATAATTTAATTAATAATAATTATTATTATTATATTATTATTATGAAACAAGTCAATGCAACGTTCTAGAACTTCCGCAAACAGTTGGACCTTGTTATAAATTTATAGCATGTGGTTTTTACTTAGAAGCTCTAAACCAATAAGCTTCTTTTGGTTCAAATTAATTATATCAATGAAAAAACTCCTTTGGAAAGCAAACCATAATAATAATAATTTCTTTTTTTAAGGGAAATGAAAAAAAGAGTGGTTAATGGAATCGTTAACTGTGAGTTTGATATTGTCCAGAACAGCATACGGCTACAACGAAAGAAGCAGTGCAGCAAAGTGGCTTCACGCTGATATCAAGTGAAGGAAATACAAATTGGTCGTTGGTCGTTTTGTCCGTTCTCTTACTTTTAGCCTGAGAAATGTAAATAATATTGCATTGTGTTCGGGTAACTCCATTCTCCACACGCTCGACCATACCGTGACTTTGACTCTTTCCAAGCTATGTAGGAATCAAAATCTGCAGGAGTGGCGCATTATCATTGACAGGATTGCAAGCAGTTTTGCTGAAAAACTGAAGAATTGGTAAACTAAACAATAAATACGAGGTATGTAGTTTAAATTACTCTTGGTAGGATAGATCAAACGTTTTGTTGTTGGTGTGTATTATCATACTAAATGCTTGCTCGTTTCACTGTGTCACTTCACCCAATCAATTGTTAAACTTATTAATTATTATTATTATTATTTATAAATAATAATAATAATATATTATTATATTAATTATTATCAGATTCAATAATAATAATAATTATTATTGTTATTATTTATTGGTTTTGTCACATCATCATGAGCTGGTGTCGTTTCCTACCACCATCGGCCTAGTTCTACTAGGCTGGAATGGATGGGAACTTCCTTAAAATTTTAGCTGATCCCAACAGGGCTGTCTGCTGAAAGATCGCTTATTATTATTGCTTTACATCATGATCAACTCCAATTAGGGCCACGCCAACCAGTCTAAAATTCTGCACTTGGCCCGCAGAGCTCCAATCAGTATGACTATGGATGGAAGTCACTTTTACTGATGCCATACCCTGGTTAACCCCAGTGCCAAATCCTGGTACTTTTCTATTTTTTTTCTCTGTTTCTTTCACCTTTACTCTGAAATCACCAGGGACAGCTATATCAATGATGATCATTAGTTCAAAGCTCACCTTATTGACTACCACAATATCAGGCCTCTTAGCTTCTATAACCCCTGTCAGTGTGTATGTTGAAATCCCACAAGATTTTGACATCATTTTCCGTAACTGATTCACCCCGGTGGTCAAACCAGTTTTTGCTCCTCTGGAATCCATCCATGGATACCACATAGTTCCCGGTGAATGATTGAAGCGATACGGTCATTTCTCTTCTTGTATTCCCCTTGTGCTAACTTCTCACATTCATTGACTATATGCATCACTGTTTCATCTCTTTCGTCACACATCCAACACTTCTTACTGCCTTGCTCCTTCATTATGGCAACCTTATAGTTCCTGGTTGGTAGTGCCTGATCTTGGGCAGCTAATATCATTCTCTCTGTTTCTTTCTTCAACCATCCAGACCTCAACCAATTCCAAGAGTGTTTCCATTTCCTCAACTTTCCTGGGGTACTGTCTGTGAAGATTCTTTTCTTTCCACCCATCAGTCCTCTCCGCCACAGTCTCCTTCTTAAGCTCTGCCGCCGTTTTGTCTTTGATGAAACTATCCATAACTGAATCTTCATTAAAATTGAAAAGCCCATGCCAGAGTGAAAGGGGGTCAGTTTAACATGAAGTTTGAAAAGGGTTCAAGAAAGCTGTAGAGACGTGAAAGAGGTATTGTTGTTGTTAAGGACTAATAAATTTGTGTTAAAAGTGTATGAACAAACATAATAATTAAAAATTAACTTTTTTGGCGTAATGATGCCAGTTTTTTTAGTGTGAAAGTCGATGTTGCGTTGCCTCACTAGTGTGAAAAGGGTTGCATTAGTGGAAATTGTTGTTGGTGGCGAAGAGATGCAGATAGTATGGGCTGTGGTGTGAAAGGGGGTAATTCTGAAAATCCCAATTCATCATGGTGCCGTATTTTATGGGGCATGCCCCCTGGAAACCCACACATCGTAATTTTAGTTTTTTTTTGTTATACTAATAATATCAATAATAATAGCTTGGTTAGTAGTGACTATGTAGTAGTAAGTAACTTTAAGTAATAAGTGAAAATAAAACTCTTAGATAACTAAAAATAAAGCTTGAATATTTATTATTAAATTAATATTTTTCAAATAATTATCAATTATTCATAATAACAAGGTTATGATGCGAAATAGTATATCTTTTTTAAATCAATATTATTTATTGTAATGAAAATTGTCCTATTGTTATAATTCTACTACTACTTGGAAGGATGTAAGTTGTTCATAATACAGTACCACGTTAACAGCATTGAAATAATAAATCTACACAAATGTTTGTTAACTGGATTGAGCTCCTGATGACGATGCTAGTACAACTATAACCATTTATTAGAATTATTAAACCAATGACAACAAAATTGTGTATAACCTGATGATAATTCACATTGCAACATATAAATATGACAAATAATAGCATGTGTGCATTAAAAATTGGTAGAAAAGTTAACGCTGCCAGAGTTATGTGTTAGATATTGCATTCAAGATTGACGGCTGTAGTATTTTAGTGTAATTATCAACGAGCGAATTAATGATTTTACAGAGCTTGAAACTTGTAGAGGCCAAAATATTCTCAATGAGTGAGGCAGTGGGTTGAAAGAGTACAGTATAAGGTGTTTGAAGAGATTGTGGTGAACAGAGTTATGTAGACTGTGAGGGTGTCAAGTGTTGTGGTGACTGGTTGTACTAGTGACAGGTTGGATAGGTAATAAATATAATGATTAATATTGATGTGAAACCAGGTAAAGCAATTGAAATGTTGTGCGACCGGGTAAGATAGTAATACTTGTTCTGATATCCGTGATCGTATTAAATTCTTTTTACAGTTTAATGATAGAAGATGTCCAAACAGATCAGTTGCAATACTCTTTCTGTTTTCTAATTATGAAGCGTATAGAACTTGTTGCAGTTAAAGGGACAGTAGATGTGGGTTCTGTAAACGATGCAAGCAGTCAAAGAAATGGTAATAAAAATGCCTGGGTGTCCCATAATGAGTCTAATATTGAGTTGACGATGAGTTGTTGTCTGAGTGATTGATGTGATCTTTTGCATGGATAATGGTGAATTGCGTTTGGGTACTGTTAAGGGAATGGAAGTCCTGCTCTCGGCGTATGTCTAATGATAGTAATGGTTGAAAACTTCCAATCGTTTATTCTATTGAGGAAGAGAAAGCGGCAGCAAATATAACTGCTATAGAAAAATATTTGTTCTTGATTTGTGCTTCTTTTTCTCCGCAACCATCACATAGAGCAGGCAGTATATTTTATAGTTGAGTTCGATTGATTGAAAACAACCAGACTGCAGCCAACCTTCTCAACCCATATTTGGTCCTACAGGCACAGCGCACACAATTGTAGCACCAAAATATGTATTTGAACAGTTGTACGCGTTTTATTATAATAAATTATAATAAATCACTATTTCTATTGGGTAAATTCTGTAATTATATTATTGTTATGGTTATGGTCTTATGTTATTGGTTTGCCAACGAGTTAAGGAATGTATCCAAATAATAGTGCTGTGCCAACAATGAGTCAAGTCGAGTATCACATGTGTGAGCCAGCTTTGAGCCAAGTCGAGTCTCTCTAATCATTTTCACAATGAGCCAATCCCAAACTTCGGAGTTGTACACCCCTACACCTATTGATAAATTTTTAAACTAATATTAAGTGATTCACTAATGCAAGCTAAAAATCCTACACAGAATTACTTTGTTGTTGAAGATCTGCCATATTTCCACTCATCAAATTATTTTCTACTGGAGTTACTGCTACTATTTCTAGCTGCAGTACTTTTATTTGCAGGTACAGCATTTGTGCAGTGACATTTATTTCAAACCGTTCGGTCCCTGATGTTTATCCCGAGCATAAAACATTAGTGTCATTCTTCATTTATTTAGAACTAAAAAAGAATTTCAATCACAATTAGCAAAATAACTGCAGTAGTGTTAAATAATTGTATTGTTGCAAAAAGTTCTAGTATTATAATTATTAGGAAACTGTTACTTATCATTTTCATGTTGTAATAATGATAATTAAAACTTGTTATTATTAATTTATTATTATTATCATTATTATCAACATAATAATCCAGTTATGAATCATTATTATTTATTAGTATTAATACTATTTTACAATGTAAAATAGTATTAATAGTAATAAATAATAATGGTTAATAACTAGATTATTATGTTGATAATCATGATAATAATTTACTCTGCTATCTATTGTTATAATAATTAGTTTTATCTATTTATTGCAAAAGTATTATTCTACATACATGATCATCATTATTATAATATTTAATAAGAATAAGTAATATTACAATAATATATATAATTATTATGTATATAATATATGTATTATTATTTGTTTACTCTTAATGCATCTACTATTATTTTTATAATGACAGTTTTTTATTTATATATATTTCTTATTGTTATAATAACTATTTGGAAACATAATGTTATCGTCATAGAAGTAATATGTGTACCAAAATAATAATAATCACAGGTAAAAATATATTAAAAAATTGGGTTTGTTTACATTATGACATTGTGAGCATGATGGTTTTTCTAAATAAAACTTATAATTTAGTTTGAGCCTTGAGATCGGGCTTTGAGTTGCTTGCTACCTTCAATGTGTTTGGGTATTATCTTTATTATAATTTTTTTTTGATACAAAAAACCGATCAGTCACAATTCCACAACCATGTATTATTGCATTGACAAGACGTTGAAGCGCAAGTCGACTGTTTTCGACTCCGCTTGGCTCGTTTTTTGATGGCTTGGCTCGTTGTCGAGTTTTGTAGCTCGACGCAGCACTACCAAATACCATCACCAAGTTTGCTGTTGCTGGGAAAAAATTCAGTCTTCTGCAGCTCTGGAAGTTCTTACTGAATTATTTTCTTTTACCAAAAACTGTTGTAGTGTCGCAGTACCACATTTACAGCCTAAGTGGTTATATTTAGCAGCGCTCGCTCGGTTGTTTGCACGTGGTTTTCTTTTGAGAAATATGTTTGGGTTCATTAATTTGTTTGCTCCTGGATGAATGGTTCTCTCATTTGTGCAAACCTCACTACACCAATGTTAGGATACTTCTCAAAACCACCTTTATTTATTATCTATATTCTCTGGTATAACAAGCAAAGTAGCAAAATGACTGCAAAAATGAGCTGAGCCTATGAGGGAAGCAATTGTTTTGTTGTCTTCATTTGCTGGACTTGAGCATCATGTCAATATAGGTCAGCATCTCCAAAATGAACCTAGGATTGACTTTTGATTTAGTGATACCAGAAATAACAACAATTAACACGCAGTGTAGATTACAAATATATACACTACACTAAGGAATTTGCTATTATAAAACCTTTATTACACAAGCTCTTATACCTCTGACTCAGGTTTGCATCACCGTTTAACTTGATCCTCCATAAATATCGACATTTTTTTCAAATTTACGCAAAACCATATTTTTTTCCTTATACTATATATATTTAGAGTTGTTTTTTGTTATTTCAATCAGTTGAAGTGAAAACAGAGCATTTTTTGCTTCTTCTCGCTGACTCAAATTACCGAATGCTATTTTTGACAAATTACTCATTCTATGTGAAAATGAGCTACTATCCTGGTTTGTTGTGCATTCTGTCTAAAGCTACATGTACATCTACCAAATAGCTACTGATTTTCCCCTACCGATTGGAAATGATGACAAGGTGTGTACCTGATTTTTTTCTCTACTTACCATTCTCACGCAATACCAGTTAAACTCGCTGTATTTGATGTCATAGTTAGCCATAAAGTGCTTTGAAACAACAAATACGAGACGCTTATGAACGACTCTTTTTACATGAATAATTGCGCTTGAGAAACATTTTCATTGGAAACATCAAAACCTCGAGCAGTGATATGGTTGGTCAAATCACGAATTGTTTATCGACTTTTTGATGTGGATAAAAATCTGTCAATTACCTCAAAAAATATGCTATCGATTGATTAGCGATTCATCCGGCAACAGAGGCTGCAAAATCACGCAATCGGTCACACAAATTAGGAGGTTGTCGATAGATGTACACAAGGCTTTAGGGTGGCTCATGACCCTCTCCCATTTCTATTCATTATAATTGTGGCATTAATATTCTTCTTTCTGTGTCTTGTAGAGCCAACCAGCACCTCACTGCTCCTTGCGGATGCCTCTTGTAACCAAATGGGTTGACATTGGTGAGTGATGTACGCTTTTAGGAGTTATACTCTCATGAAGAGAAGGTAACTCCTAATGCAAGCCCCGCAACCTAGATTTTGACACCCCGTGTTAGTACCGCGTTATTCATACAAGCTTTCTAAGTAAGCTATTATTAGACGACCTGCAGTGAATATAAGAAATTTGTAAAGGCTGCGCTATTAGTTTAACTTGGCCTGAAGCATTGATAAACAAAATGGACTCCTCCACGCCATCTTCATTGCATTGTGATTGCTCACCTCCTTTGCGTTGTCACTTGGTCTGCTCTGATGCATCTTGTACTTTACTGGCAAAGATAATCCTCTGTTAATCCGCGTTATAACTGTCTCTCCCAACTTTTTAATTAAGGTTTGCAATTGCGCAGCTCCCCTCCCTTGACAGTTGCTATCATTTTTGTGATGTTCATTTTTTGTGGTCTTTGGCAAATTTCCAACTAAGAGTGATAGCAACAACTAGCTGGAGCACCTGTTTACACTGGCAAGCAGTGTTCGGCCATTATTTTGGTCAGATATGGGCAGACTAGTAAAAACAACAGACCTGCCAACAGTCTGAGTGCCGCTCAGTCTCTCCGAGGAATGCCCTACATCCGGGATGGTGGGGCATATTGCTGTTATTCACTAACCCAGTCCACATGTCTATGGAGTATAGAAGTCTGTGGGCTAACCCAGTCCACATGTCTATGGAGTATAGAAATCTGTGGGACACCCTCTACTGGACTATCACAGTATGGCCTACGCTTGCTAAATAAAGGCTAGGGAAATTGTGATTGTACGATTAGCAGCGGTCATATATAGCAGTAACAAGGTAGTACTGTCGTAGTAGTAGTGGTGGTGGTGGCAGTAGCGGCAGTAGTCGTAGTAGTAGTAGCAGAAGCAGTAGTAGTAGTGGTAGTTGTAGTCGTAGTAGTAGCAGTAACAGTAGTGGTAGTAGTAGCAGAAGCAGTAGTAGTAGTAGCAGTTGTATTAGTAACAGTAGTAACAGTAGTAGCAGCAGTAGTAGTAGTAGCAGACTGCAGTAGTAGTCGTAGTAGCAGTTGTAGTAGTGGTAGTAGCAGTAACAGTAGTGGTAGTAGTAGCAGTAGTGGTAGCAGAAGCAGTAGTAGTATCAGTTGTAGTAGTGGTAGGAGCAGTAGCAGTAGTAGCAGTAGCAGTAGTAGCAGTAGCAGCAGCAGTAGCAGCGGCAGCAGTAGCAGCAGCAGCAGTAGCAGTAGCAGCAGCAGCAGTAGCGGTAGTAGCAATATTAAATAATACTCTTTACTGTTTGAAAATTTAATTTCCAAAAATGTGGAACTTACAAACAATCATAGACTGCAAAATATCGCATTGTTTAAATAAATAAATTTTGTTTGTTTTTCTCGATTATTCTCTATCTACCTTGTAACTATGCACCATGCTTTTTGCTTGACACCAACTTTTGCAACTGATAACCAAGTTGATAGAAACAAAAATTTAGTTGTATGTTTTCTTCTTTCTGAGTTCAGTCTAAACAAACGTTAATATAGATCACTTTTATTATGTTTATGTTTATTTTGACGGGTAATTTACGAATAAACAAAACCCACCAGTTGCAATTTCAATGCGTCATTTTGGTTGATGTTTTATTTTCTGCGATTTTTTTTCAGATATTTCAGATAAAATTACTATTGCTGTTGCTCGAAAGAAAAAACCTTGCTTTTGCTAGTTTATCTTTGGATTTTAGTCCAGAAACTGAAAAATGTTAGTTTTTGCCATGATAAATCATTTAGTTTAAATTTTGTAGTTTTTTGTCACAGAAAATCCGCTCTGGTGTTTGTAAAGATTTGTTGATGTACAAAATTTCCGTTGGTTAAAAGTGCTACACAAAACTGAATCCACTTTCTACATTTTTCAGGCAAAACCTATGATTTAAAAAACTTTTGCGAAATTGAAATATTCCAATTTCTTTGCAACTGAATATAAAAGAGATTCTACTTTTTATTTCATTCTTTTTTTGAAGGAAATATACTCGTGTATTATTGTAGTTACACAAAGTCCAAGATACGTGGACACTGTTTTTGTATAATTTAGGAGAATCTTGTGAATTTTTTACATACCCAAAATCTTCTGTAACAAAGAATCTGTTTTCTTACTATTTGCTACCATCAGTGATAATAATAATTAATAAACAATTATAAAATTAGCAACAATCAAGGCAGTTATTGCTTGTGCTCTTCATATTCAGTTACCCCTTGTGAAGTAGTGCTAAAATAGCCCCTTCCCAAAATTCCATTTCACAAATTAGTGCGTGTAAAATTCAGTATTTCCAGGGGAAAGTGTTTTGCGAGAAAAATTGCTATAGCATAATTAGAAAAGTGATCATTTTACCTGGTAATGACACATTTTTACCCGGCAGCACATTCACTTTCCTAAATATTTCAAAGACCCCTAGCCAATATCTGCTCCACATCGATAATTAGCACTACTAAAGTAGAATATTTGTGGTATGTTCATTAATAATGATTTATACATTTTATTGGCGTCGGTGCGTTTGTTAGTTGGCAGGTCTGGTCGCTATTTTCAAGCAAGCATGGCTAACTCCTCATAGTATCAATGAGTGTGGGGCATTGAAGTCAATTAGAAAGCTATTGTACCGCTGGTTGGCCATCGTCAGTCGCACTCATAATATTGCACTCATTTACTAACAACTAGTAGTCGCTACTGTATATATAAATATATATTGGATATTACATACCACCCTCGTACTTTAGGTGTACCAATATCTACTACTACTGTTGGATATAGTACCAGCTCTGAGTCGAGGATCATCATCAACCTCCTTATTAATTATCAATCAGGATTAATAATAACAACAATATTTAGCTGTTAGCTTCACCTACCCTCCATCCATGGTAAGTGTTACCTTATTATTATATATACACTTGTGTGTATTATGATAATTACTACTAGTAGTATTATAGTTGGACCTCTTCTCTTTATGTCATTTCACTACTCTGTAGCTAACATAGCTAGTAGTTCTTACTAACTAGACAACACAATTCAAATGCCAGTTGCAAGTTTCCCCAGTTGTAGCTGATAGCCACACATATGTTAACCTCATCATAGCTTTACAGCGTAATCAAAAACAAGTTCATTAACCTCGTGTTTACGAGAATAATAATAAATGTTTTCTTTAAATAAGTAAATAATAATAGAGATTTCATGTAAACAAATAAACCCTGCACTGGTGAGGTACCTCTGCATACTTGTATATAGAATATTGGCAGTATAAACTCTTTAATTATCTAATTATTATTATTCGCACCTCATCAGCTCTCTGTAGTATCCACTGTGAACACAGCTCTGGCAGATGCAGCTATAATGAACAACAGCGATGTTACGTACTGCATCATAGCTGGATTTTTGCTAGTAGGTTAAGATCATCTTTCATCTCACAGTAACCATCTTGCATCATAACTATCTAAAACTTGTTTGAGCTCGATTTTTTTTACAAAATGACGCCGATAGCGCTTGGTTTTAACAAAACGGCGCACTCCATGGCTTGTAGTATGTACAATATTCAGTAAGATTCAGTAAGATTCAGTCAGATATAACAGTGAGCTGGTGGGTGGGTGTGTCTGCTATATATCATTGTTAAAAACAACTGACACCTTTTCTGTAAGCGGCCATGTTGACTGTCATAACAATCCAAACTCCCTCTAGAAGAAGACCAAACTTATGTGAGCATAAGACGTGTTGTGTATTCAAGTGCAGGTAACACAAGTATAGCAGCTCTGACAAACATCTTCACTTGGTGGGGCATGGCTTCAGGCAAGCTGACATGTTGGTAGTCTTTGTCTAGCCATGTGTGGACCTTGTCTTGAGTGGAGAGAGACCGTTCAACTTGATCAGTTGTACATTCACACTCGTGGCGACCTGTTGGATGTTGTATGTTTGCCAAATAAATAATCAAACAGGATGTCAACAAGATGACCTCTGTTGGACGTTTTCTTAGAATGAATTTGTCATAAATCCTGTTAGTGCATACCGTTTATATTACACTGAAGCCAGTGCTCTACCAGGCATAACAATGTTACAACAGCTGTTACTACCGGTTGTACAAGTTGATTTACACTTTAAAATAGTTTTTTCATGTTTCACTATAATCAATAGTCCGACTGCGCTCGTCTGCGTTGAGTAGGCGTCGCGATGATTTTAAGAATATAGCCAACTGTGAATAACATTCTTGGTCAATACCCTCTATCCTCCTTTTTCGATTGGCAACGAATAAATAAAGCTTCGATAGGTGAGAACAGCTGCGCTAGCGAATCACCTAGTTAATGATATACCATTTCACAGTCCACCCGCCAAGTTCTAGGATTATAATTATAATTTCACAATTACAATTGCGTAAATGAATTAATAATGCCCATTAATTGAATTTTTTTGCGTTGGTCACGTCCAGTAAATTGCGCTTCTTGTAAACATTATTATGAATAATAAATATTTTTAGTAGAATAAATAAAAATATTCAGCTGTAATAAATGCGTTTTGTAGGAAAATCGAAGATTCTTGTTATGCTTTTTATTAATAATTTACTATGTACGTACTGTCAAACTTTTCGAACTCATGGAAGAACAAAATGCTCATTGAACATGACGCCTGGATAGCCCTGTAACACAACTCCTAACTGCCACCGCGTTACGCTAAATGTTGAGGAACATCTTTCCACTTTAATGTCATGTCTATTAATGTTATTTTTCAATAATCACGCAGTAAATTACTATTATTAAATATTATTTAAGATGATTATTATTATCATAATGATTCATCATTATATTTTTTTGGAGTTTTAAAAGAAATCTACTGTTGCTTTTGTTTGTATTTGGGCAAGTTCAGTTGCTTTGGAAAAATTCACACACCATTAAATAATTATTTTGGTAATTTTTTTCCTTTACTGTTTTTTACTACACATTTTAGCTTGTTTGTTATTTATAATATTACGTTGTTTTGTGTCTTATTAACATGCCAAGAGTATAGTATTATTTTTTTGGTCATTCTACAAATATATTTCAGCTAGAGGAGAAAATGCTAGTAAACTGTCAGTGCAAAATAATTAAATTTATAAATGGGTTGATGGACACTGAATATTGTGGTGTTCTATTGTGACCATTTCAAACAAAGTTGGTTAGCTTCAAGTATGATCAAGTGTGGAGTTCATATAAATTCCTACTTCATAGCGGGTTGTATTTGTAGCTTCTGAAGTACCGGTTCTCGTAAATTGCATTTCTTTGGCTGCAAAGTGTTTTAGAGGAAGTTCAAACTTAGTGACGATTTATACACAAATATGGAAAATTCTCCTGCGCAAAATGATGAGTCTAGTCACCTTAACTTCATCCTCGTCAGCCTTGCGAATGAAAATTGTTAGAGGGTGAACTGATGTCGCCATTTTGTATTTTTGTGTCCGATATGAATTGCCTCCATTTTAAATTTTTTTTTAACGTTTTATGCTGTGGATAATTGATGTAGGAGGGTCATCTGCAGCAAAATAGAAAGCTCTCGTACATCACACTTGTCATTTGTGGTGTAAGATTGTAGTTTGATGTCTGCAATCGAAATTTTGGGCGTTGAAGCAGCAAAAATTATAAACAGGCCGGAGAGCATTTGGTATATATTGTAATTGTATAAAATGACTCTGTAAATTTTTAATAACTAAATAAGACTTGAAGTTGGAGCACCACTTGAAGTGATGTTCGTCCGCAAATGTTTTTTGCAATATAGTTGTCAACATCGAGTGCCAAACATCAGAGTCACTAACCAAAATAATGTTGGTTATGTTGTTTTTTTCCTTGGTGAAAACGATAACAGATTCGATAGTTGATATGATTTCGAGGAAAAAGGATTTTTGTATTTTTGGTAATTGTTGAGCGCATGGTCAATTTATTTTGTCTTTATGCGATAATTAAACCAAATAAAACAGTCTTGTAATTTCTGGATTTTTTTTTCAAATATTTGCTGGTATCAAGTGCTAGAAATTGGACTTGGTCAACTCTGAGATCGTTTTCGTAACATTTTGCAGGTTGGTAGTGGTTGGCGTGAAAAGGTGGAGCGCAGGCAGTCGGCCCGCTTATTGCCTTTTTGACAGCTTCATTGTCTGCAATATATTCAAACATGCAGCACATGTGTCTGTTTGAAGGTTGTGCTAGTTCAAAAACTGCACCCCCTTACATTCATATATACATGCAAGATAGATTTTTCTAGATTTTTCACTTCCTTATTTCTAAGATTTTAGTGATGGAAAACAACGACCACTATACCACCTTAAAAGCTCACCTTTTGCAGAATCCAAAGAATATATGTATCCGCTAATTTTAATTCTAAATGTTTTGGAAATGATGAAAATGATCAAGACAATTATTATTATAATAAATGATTTTCATTAGAATTTTACAGTTGCATCCGCTTCAATAACAATATTAAAACCAGGCAATGAAGCAAAAAGTTATTTTATTACTTACAAAAAATATAATCAAAGTAATTTAATTACTATATGTATAACGTTGTTTGATTACCTGCAAAAATATACCAGGTTATAAGATTATAACCGTATACTAATGGTAAGTTGACTTTTTTATTAAAAATTAATAATTATCAAAAAAATGTCCATTTATCAATAACAATAAATAAGCAGCGAGTTAATAAAATATACATATGCATTTCAAAATAGTAATATAACTAATATATATATTTGGTATCTAAGGTTTTGGGAGAAATAATGATGCTTGTATACAAATAACAAGAATGAAATACAATTTTATGAAATATTGGTCTAAGAATTGGGTTGGTATCTGCGATATCTGGATTTCTGAAGTGCAGGAAGGAAGGAATCACTTACTGAAAGCACGGCGCTGCATGTCTAATGAAGCTGCTTCAGACTGTTACTGGTGAACCAAAAGGGTTAGGTGCATAGCATATCCATGTTTGCAGGCTATAAATATCATTCCTGGGAGATGAAAGTCCTATTTTCTCCAAGTGTGCGTCTTTGATCATACTTTACATGCAGCCGTATTCAGGTCACCCTGTGTTGCTACACTATGTAGTCCACACATACAGTAACTGAGTTGTTATTGAATTTGTTGATATACCCCACATTCCTTCACACATACCCTTTCATTGGTTGTAGGTTTCAGTTGATAACTAGACAAGCATTTGATCATACACTAGTTCTTCTAAATATTTATCTGTTTTCAAACGCAACGGATGTTGAAAGATAAATGCTGTCAAATAGTTTTATGACGAAATGTTTAGAGGCCGAAAAACCAGTTTTTATTTATCATCTTATTTTTAATTTGTTACAAGTTTTGTTATGCTACACTGTTACTATAGAATAATTTATTATACTAAAATACTATACCTTAGATATTACAGTGTTATACTATGCGTGGTGTTATCGGGATATTTACTGTTGTTGTTACAGTGTCTGTCGGATTTTATAAGTTCGCTAGTGAAAGACAAAATGAATATTTGAGAACGCTGTTTGCCAAACTAAATGTAGTTTTTGCTTTGTTTCGAACTCGATGGTCTGCAGAAAAGAAATCAAGGATTAAAAAAGATGAGATTGAAGTTTGTCAATCTTTGATCTACATTATTTCGTTGGTTAAGATTGTAAATGAATACTGACAAATTGGGTTAAGAAAAATAGAATCAAAGATTCTATTTTTCTTAATGAAGTAGGAGATAGTTGCATTTTTTAGTATGCATTGTATGCGATATTAGGATATCACGATATTGGTAAATTGATTACACCGAGGCCATTTAAACTTTTTGCAGTGCAGAGTTCTCCTGTCTATGCTTTTCAGGCTAACCAACTATATGTGGTAAATGGTATCAACCACCACTAACCTCTTTCTGTGCACTGGCTTGCACCCTACTAAGGGTAACTAAGGTCAGTTGACTGCTAGTCTCTGCACTGGCAACTCGCCACTTCTTTTTTATCTCCTTTCCTCTCTCCCTCAATCTCCTTACTGCTCGAGTAGCCCGGAATCACTCAACAGTCACCTTCAGATAACCTGCTCAGACTCAGTCTCAGACTGACCGGACCAAGTTTATGAATACTGAGTTCATTGTACTATTTGTACTGTCGATGTGAACAAGTAGGGAAAGCACCTGAACATAACTCTCAGTCTTATATACAAGTAGGAACAAATGTATTGTACTAGCAATGTGTAATTTTATTGAAAACATCTAATGGACAACCAACCAGTGGCATGCAGTTTTTCATAAAGCTATCCAATTGTTAGTATAAATAGGAACAAAACAAACACAAGCAGGTGCACTCTCCTATTGGTGGTGGAGAGGGCTATTTTTATCCATTCTGACTTCTAACCTGTGTTTTTTTGATTGTATTGACTGTGTGAGGCTTGGGGTGTTAATTTGACTACGTATTGAGGTACAGCGTCAAATTTTTGTTTTTTTACTATTCCTTTTGTCAGTTCGTATGGTTTTGAGTTCAGTTTGAGGTATCCTCTCCCCCGGCCTGAAATAGGCCTCTCCTAGACTGAGCTGCTACTTTCTCACATCAAAGGGTTTTAATAAACTCCTTGTTAGTTATGTCGTTCTAGCTCCTGGGAAAGACGGAATGTTAGAATCCTTAGTCACTGAGGGCAATAGCGTTCAGTTTGAGCCTTTCCCATTAACCTGGCAGATAACTACCAGCCCCATGTCTTACTTGTTATGTAGCCTTGAGGTTGTGTAGTAGGTTTCTAACAAGTCTACAGCTGAGCATGGATGGTGGATGAAACCATCTCATCAGATATACCACTAAGATTAATGACAATACTTATCACACATTAAATTGTGTTGGTGTACCAAACTACTGCATCGCTTTATATGAAACTGTGGCACGGAAGGAATCGTCACAAACATATTTTTTATTGTTTCATTTGACTGAGAAAACTATTTAAACAAACAATAATCAAAGGTTTGTGGTGTTCCTGTGATGTCAGTGGTTAGAGAGTAAACATTAGCACTTAAAGGACAATGGTCAGTGCTTGGAGTGTACGTCCAGTTGTTAGAGTGTGCAAATCAATAAATGGACCGCGAAAGTCAGGGAGTGCAGGCTAAATACTACCAGTTGAAATTGATAGTTGAAGAACCACATTTAAAGTTCAAAATATAGGAAAATTTAATCTATATATTCAACATTCAGTAGCCATAGCTCAAAGGTTGCCTTCCAATGTCAACAATTTGTGGTTTGAGGTTAAGGTAATAAATATTTGCAACTAAACTAACTTATAGAATGACTATAAATTCGTGTCGTGCACTTACGAAGTACAAGCTGCAGGCGATCGCATCCTGCTCATATAGTTCACTACATCCAAAACAGTCCACTAATAATTGATTCCAATACTCTTGGGGTCGTCTGCATCCAACGTTGTCTGCATTCAAGCCTCCATTATTAAATATACATGGACCGGCCGAGCCTGGTAACTAGCAGTGGTCTCTATGTGGCTGCATCGACTCATTTCCCCCACATGTAGTTCTCTATTAATCATGTGTCTCTACATTTTCAAAAGACGAATAAATTTGCAGATTAGATGCCATCAAAAGGTCAAGAAAGCCTAAAATCTTGATTTGTGATAAGTAACTATGGTTAGCCTGTGTAGTCATTGAGATGGTTTTGCTTGTGGTACTGGTGCAACTATGAAGCTGGTTTTGAACAATTAATTGTAGTATTCTTAATACTACTTTTAGCTTTAGTAGTAGTGGTGGTAGTGGTTGTAGCAGTAGTAGTGATAGTAGTAGCAGTACTAGTAGATAGTAGCAGTAGTAGCAGTAGCAGTACTAGTAGATAGTACTAGCAGTAATAGTAGTAGCAGCAATAGTAGTAGTACTGGTGGTGGTAGTGGTTGTAGCAGTAGTAGTGGTAGTAGTAGTAGATAGTACTAGCAGTAGTAGTAGTAGAAGCAGCAGTAGTAGTAGTAGCCGCAGCAATAGTAGCAGTGGCAATAGTAGAAGCAGTAGTAGTAGTAGCAGTCACAGTGGTAGTAGTGTTAGCAGCAGCAGTGTGGCAGCAGCAGTTAGTTGAAGCAGCAGTTAGTTGTTATTAGAACTTTTCAATCGAGGTTCGACCTCCACTTTGTATAACCAATGTTTCTGCTGTTGGCCATTTCCATAAACCTCCAACTCTGTCAGATATGGAATGGTATGTCACCATACTCTCAAGCCTCGCCACATGTATGGATATTTCCCTTGTTCTCGCTTGTCTATGCACTCACAGCTGAGCCTGACAAATATTAAAAATGTTGCACCAAATTTATTTTTTTCTGCCATGTCTTTCCACGCGTCTTACACGATATGTCAAAAATGTGGTAGAGAGCTTTTACAGACAGCCACCGGTTTTGTTTTAAATGGCATCATCACATTTCAATCATGTAGATTTCATTCCGGTTTCCAAATACCAGTGTGATGATAAATCATAATAAATAATAGTCTAATAGTGAACATAAAATAATAAATAATAAAATAAAGAGAAGACAGTTTTTCTTAACATGGGACTATTTGCTGCTTTATGTACTTATTATTTTCGTTTTGCAGCTCATAGCTAACTACTGCCATTTTTATTTTTTCACTCATTCAAGAGAAAGTTGAAATCATCCCTATGTTTATTGTTAGTAAGCATTAATGGGAATAACAAACATTTACTGTTATACCAAATTGTTTTGTTGGCAAAAACAGAACTCATAGAAACTTTTATTTATATAAACTGCTTTATATGGTGAAATAGTTAGTAGATATGATTCCTCAGCTATGTACAACCTCTCATAACTACAATCATTTATTCATCTCTCCGGTCTACTCAACTGCCCCAAAGTTCATACCCTGACATATTTTTCTTCAGTTCTGTTGACCTACAAATGTCCTTCCTGGATCGTGACTCCATTCTGTGGTGACATGATGGAAAAGGTTCATCAACATCCTGTGAGAGGCTGTTTTGTTTGGCATCATTTTTGTTGCTGATGTCGGCAGCATGGACCTGTCCCAACTGACCAACTCTGAGACATGTTATGTCATCCTCGATGCTTTCATTATAAGTACTGCTCTGGTATCACAGCTCATAGCAGATCATAGTACTGGTCCAGCTCTATGTTCAGGTGATTTCGACTCTGTGTTTCGAAGAATTATTTTGCATAGAAAAACTCTACTGTGGATCATTATTCAAAATGGACACTACATTTCAAAAGAAGCTAATGCCAAATTATTTTATAATATATTTTGTTTTTACTTATTATTTTTATTACTATTAAAGGTAGTGTTTAACTTTTTACATAATCATTAAACTATTCCCATCAAAGTTCTTTCAAAGTAAATCCAATCATTTGAACCTTGTTCTATTTAAACGTAAGCCACCGCTCCACAATAGTCTTGTTCTATGGAAAATTAATCACCGGAACTTAGAAATCGCCGAAACGTAAACCCACCAGAATATAGAGCTGCCGGGACATAGAGCGTTTATGCATAACACTTGTTAAGTCTATCTATGTCACACCCAAATGTCTCTTGCCTCTAACCTATCGACTAATTGTGGATTATTTACTAATTCTTCCTTTATATTCAGCGTATTTTATAAAAATCACAATGCTTGTCTTCCATTGTTTGCGTTATTGAGTATTTTACAAGTATAAAGTTATGAATTATATAGCTGCATAAACGGCTATGACCATTCTGGACGAGTCCCATATTCCTGCACTTGGTGTAGAATCCAATTTAAAGTTTTTCTCAGTTAGTCATACGGCTGAAGGCTCATATCTAGCCAGCTATTGAATTATAAATACTCAATTAAATGATTGATTAAACCACTAAAACGTCACCATTTATTAGCCAATATTTTTATTAACCTCACAAACTACAATCTCCGCTAGTAATTTTGTAGTCCAGTCGACTAGAGGCTATTTATTATTATTTATATTTGTTGGTTTATTAATTTTAATTTGTATTTATTATTGCATTTTAATGATAACTGGCTTTTATATCTTCCAGTAAATTATTTAAATGCCATTCCCGTTATATACATAGACTGCGTGACACCATCTTTATGGCACATTCTATGAATATTCAGTAAGGCCATCGGACCGCTAGTTATACAACTAACCCCCAACGGCGTTAGATTATGCAAGCTTGTTTACGTTTTATGTTAGTAGCACGTTCATGGAGCTATTCCCCTCGCTTTAATATCTCTATGAAAATACTGCTCTCCGTGTTGAGAATAAGCTGTGTAGTCTTCTAGTTATTTAGAATAATTATTTTTTATTTGGCATGTATAAGATGGAAGGATTTTCTGTTTGTGCAGAAATCATGTTTCATTGTTATTTTTTATGGTAGTCATTTGCTATATTTGTGGGCCTTTCAAAAATTTTAAGGCCCCACAGACACTATGATGTACGCATTCTGGCCATGACTTGAAAAAAGTATTTTGCAATAATTATTTAAGTAAGCAAGGATTCCAGAGAATGACATTGAACCTGAATTTTTTTTTAACACTTAGTAAATTAATTAATGAATTATTTTTATTCTCACTAATTTATAATAAGATTTGAATAATTTAATTAATTTTAAAACATCAGAGGCGAGTAAGGGTGTTGGCTTAATTGGAAGCAGAAAAACTCTATTCATACACGACAATAATTTTTATTTAAAAAAAGACAGCTTCTGGTAATTTATCAAGATTGCTCTTAAATACAATTATTGATTGCTAATTACCAGTTGGCAGCATGGCATCAGCTAACTGTTAATCAATAATACAAAGGAAATTTAATTGAGTTTGACCTGCCAGAATTATTGCAGCAAATTTGCAGCGAGAGAACACAACTTTAGAATTATGAAATCGCTAAATTGAATTGTGAACTTTTAATTGTGATAATTATGTATTACATCATCATGAAAAATGCAAGTTCAACTGCCGGCTAGTGAATTCTCTTTTTTTTTATTGTTCCAAAAACTCATTTGGAGAATGATTGCGCATTTCTAACTAATGCCCTCTATTGACAACCATTTAAGGCACTCTCTGCTGATTTATGAAGCTCTAGACTAGAATGTGATTGATGTACTAACTGCAATATGGAGTGAAGCTCTGATGTGTGAGGTGTTGTGTTGAAGGTTTAAATAATTGCGCTAAAAACTTGTCTCAAACAACTACAAAATCTGCAAATAATAAAAATACTTGAGTCTGTTGAGCCGTCTAAAGTTTTTTTTAATAGCTTCATTTATGAAACGATAGTTTATTTAACACTTGGCATTCCTGGAAAATTAGATAGTTGGATTAAGAAATAATCAACTAACCTATAATATACATGATATATACTGTTGGTAATGTAAGTTTCAACTGAATATTAATAATACTAATGCATGGTTTAATACATTAAATTGCTCTAAAATATAAAAAGTTGCATTTTATAACTCATTCTGTGATAATGGTACAACAGAGAAAAATGCGCAGCCTGAGGAAACCCCAAGTAATTACGGGGATTTCCAGATTTTGTCCATTGTTTTATATAAGCCCGCAATAATTATTTTTTGGGTTTCCTCAGTAATAAATAATTTGCTAAGGTTGCACGTTTTTCTCTAATAGAGAGAATTTTTATAAAACTGCCTCCACTCACACACTATATCTGTCTAAAATGGGTCTTTCAGCGAATTTTGTGATATGCCGATTGCTTATATTGTTTTCGTTAAGGCTTTGTTGTTAATTAGAGTTCTGTTCTTTTTGTGTGTTGTCTGTACTTGAGAAGACAATTCCACAAACTCTAGTGACCCCTGGCGTATGTACTCTTACGAGCGCAGTCCGTGTTATAGGGAACAGTCGCGAATATTGAAATGCCACAAAAAGTGTTACAAGGTTTCCAATACAATATATAATACAATATTGGCGGTGTTGTGTTGGTTTAACGGGATAATGTATTCCTTGCTTGTATTATTGGTCCTTCTAAAGTATATCACTACACTTTATATTGTCTGTATTCTACACCCTAACCTCATTACAGTTCAGTATACGCTAGTACAGTAATAATCATATTACAGCTTGCTGTATGTTTATTATTAGAATAGCTAATATTATTGTCATCGTTTATCGTAATTGCTGCCAAGACGTAGTACCTTTGACCCTGTCTAGAGTCTATCAATGGCATACAAGTACACGCATTAATGAATTTTGGAGATCTTTATCTAATTCTCCTACAATAATTTTCTCGACAATTTTGTTTGTGACCTGAAAAGGTTATTTTTGTAATTTATTTGATTATAATAACATCCTTCTTGGTAAGTAATAATAAATAACATTTGGCTGTGCCATGAAAACCTTGTCAAATCAGCTATTGCGGGTAAATAATAATAACTATTTTTTATATTCAATAATAATAAAAAATATTTGTAACTGATGATTGCCAAATGCAATGATATTATTTTCAGCTCATATGTTATAAATTGTTTGATTGTAAAAAACGCATGCAATAGGGAGGTTGGCGTAATAAATTTTACAATTTTTCAAACAAACAATAGAAAGGAAGGATAACTCCATTTGCTAACACGCGTTTAAAATGCTGACGTTGCAAGATACCAATAATGATTTTTTTGAAACAATATGATAGGAAAATTGCTGCGTAATCCGTACGGGAACATAAGAATAATATCACTCAGTGTATATATTGATACTTTTTTGCCAGCTATTTATATTTTTTATTCCTGGCTAATTATTTTTTTGCTGATAGATTTAGAGATTCTCCGAGTTTGATGTTGAAGACTTTAATTTCACCAAAGTTTAATTAGTTTGTCCGTGCAGCCAGTGATTGGTTCATTCTTTTATTGCGATTTTTTGCTCCGTTGACTGGAAAATAGCGATGTTTTGTTATTTTATTGATTTACTTATTTGCCATATTCTATGAATGAGTCACAAATAATTACAATAGATTAACAATGCACCCGACATCCCAGCATACTAATTCTTGATTTGCTTATTCAACGACAATATGCTCAGACAAGCAGGTTTTATTGTAATCCGTGAAAAGATTTTTTGCTTAAAATGTTATTTGTCAATTGAATCAATTGTATTAAATCATATTCCTCTAAGAGCAACTATACATTAACAAACATACGATATTGCACATAATGTATAACTGCACTTTCGTGATCAAATGAACCAGATCAATTAAGTATATTGACCCAGCACTCCAAATAATAATTTACAATTTTACTCGGCACTGATTATGATAGGTACAGGGTAGTTCGCACAGACGTAAACACGTATGAGTATATATATATACTAAGAGATAAAATAGTAAAAGATGGTAAAACTATTGTCTGACTACAAATTGTTTCATGTGCCTAAAAAAAGAGGGGAAAAGGAGCACTTGTTGAGCACTGTTTTACTTACTTCAGTCTTGACTGGTTTTCACCATCTCTCGGGCATCTAATATTAATAATTAATTTTTTATTATTTATTTGATTATTTTTATTTAGTCTATGCCCCTGTGCACCCCTTGTGCCCCACCAGCCATACCATTTTACTAATTTATATATATATAGATATGTATACCTACACTGGTACATAGTGTACATGTACATCTACATCGGTGTCGATTGCTGAGCCATAAGTCGGTGATTATTAGATTGTGGTTTGTCCTACAACTAACACTATTTGACAGATTAGCTGTTTGACCTGCGTATAACCCGCTCAGTTTGCGTTGTTTTGCCAACATTTGTCTTCCTTTTTGACTGATTTGCAGTTGTTAGCTAGGAGGATCAAAATTCCGTAGCGTTCATTTTGTTTATGGGATGTAGAATTATCTCCCCTTATAGAACGTCAATAGACCATGAGCCAGCCGCTGGTGACGAGAAGCAAGCGATTATTATGTATAGGTTTATACAGTAGGCTACAGCGTGCGCTCATGAAATGGCACCGTATATAGCGTAGTCTGGTACGACATTTTAACAGGGCACCGTGCAATACGGCTCTAAAATCATTAAAGGTTCCGATTAGTTAGCGTTCCAGAACAGGAGGTAATTCTATGAAACAGGCATTGCCCACACATTTCAACTTGAGTCTCTATTACTTGTATGACCAATCAGAGTGCAACTGCTAGAATGACCATCCGATCGGATAATGTTTTCTATTTCATAGGCTATCAGGCATCTTAGAGAAAAGACGACGATGTGCGATTGAAGTTGTCCCCTCTTGTCACCAATGGATTACAGTTCACGTGCGGATAAGTTCAAGTCAATAGCCAGGCATGAATCTCAAGGTTTGTCTCCTCTCTTACCATATATAGTACTGCTCCTGTAGCCACTACTAATTAATGAGCCCATTAAATTGCTGTTGGATGCTGTCCGATCTTTACCAAATTCCAAGGAACTTGGCTCGTTGCCAAATAAAATCACCCGTCACCTTAAATCAAAATTTGCAACAATTATTGTCGCCAAAAATCTGATGCTGGCTGTGCCGTAAGAAGTCGCCCTACTAATGCTCCTATCATTGTTTATTATTGTGAATTTTTCCAAAACCAATTAACCGACATTTTGTGTTGCAAGTCTTCAAAACAAAATACACGTTCTGGCAGCCATCGGTATATACTATATCGCAGCAGTTGCGCTTGACCAGCAGACAAAACAGTCATTTTGTTGGTAGTTTAGGCGCCCACCTTGATAGATTGTTTTCGTTTAGCTTTCAGCGCTTTGATATGTTTGTAGAGAGGCTACGAGAGTATAACGGAGTACTGGACGATACTATATCAAAGGGGACAACTGCCTCCGCTACAGGTTTGTTCATTGTCGTTATTTTTTTTCATTTCTATCTGTTTCTTTTCTCTTCAAATAACACTTTCGTATTTTCCATCTTTCATTTTTTATATTTTTTCGGTTTTAAATCGTTCAGCATAGTTTGCGATTGTCAATGGGCAAGGCAGTTTCATTTTTTCTCATAAAACAATCTGTAGCATTACATTTGAGGCTATTTATAGGTTTTTATGTAGATCAAAAAATCGGTTCAACCAATTATATCATCCCTCAACATATCACCGTTTCCAGTAAAATTGTTCACATCCGTAAATATTCATACAATCTTATGGCTAACAGTGATATCACCTATGGGATTGCGTGAGAATGGCGTGTAGATAAGAAAATAAGGGAAACACCCTGTCGTCAGTTTCTTTCGGTGGGGGAAAACCAGTGTATGTACACCCCCTTAACCTGATCTGTGGAAGGCTCAGTACCAGGTCAGAGCTACTAGCTAGCTAGTAGCTAGTTAGTAGTTTGTACTGTTTTGGTTGGATGAGCCCTTCCCTGCACTAATTACCCCCTACACCACTGGCCATCGCCCATCAATCATTCTGACTAGTAGATATTAGTACATCCATCTTTCCTTTTATCGCTCAGCCTACCTCTACTGTAACCCAGTGATAGAACTTTACAGATTCCTTCACACCTCTTCACCTTGTATGATGTTATATTATCACACAGCAATGTTATGCTGTTTGTTTTTTTTTTAAATTGCGATAACTTCACTAGGTGCTTCCTAACCAGCCTGCTGGGCTAGAAAACATTTGTCTGTGGTTTATCCCGACATCATGCTAAGTTTGTGTCAGTATATGACACTTGAAGTATAATTAATAATAAATAATATTTATTATTATCCTTTCCAACATTTCTCTTCCTAAAACCACCATCAGTTGTTTGTATTCCATCAAATGCAGACTGTTATAATTATTATTTCGTTGTAACCAAAACTTCTTGATAGAATGATGCTGCCAC
The DNA here is from genome assembly GCA_945261195.1 of Cryptosula pallasiana. NCBI lineage: Eukaryota > Metazoa > Bryozoa > Gymnolaemata > Cheilostomatida > Cryptosulidae > Cryptosula > Cryptosula pallasiana. The sequence goes on along the minus strand of OX183132.1, from coordinate 36,079,045 downwards.
ACTATCAAATGCCCTTGACCAAGGTCAACACAGTGACAACTGCATGGCTGCTGCCGGAAAGAGCTGACACATAAATTGTGATTGGCATGAAATCAAAAATGTATAAAACACACGTGCACTTAGATTGAGATCAGGAAACTGTCAATACCAAAACATACTCTTTGTTGGTCACATCCATGCCTTGTCCCTGTGTCAATTGTTGGTCACATCCATGCCTTGTCCCGTGCCAATTGTTGAAAGTGAAACGATATGTTTTACTGGAAGACTGTAGAGTTGTAGAAGCCTGTTTGGCACATTAAGGCGTCGGCACAGCTACTCATTTGCCTTGCTCGTTTAAAAATGACGACAAACTGTTTCTCCTGTTATGCACTTCCTTTTGAAGTCGCTGTATGTGATGTCACTGTTGGCCATAAAATACTTTGCAGCAACAAAGAGGGGCGTCTGTACACGGCCCTCTTTGTAGAAATACTTGCGTCCAAAAAATATCGTTATTGGAAACAGTGACACTGCAAAGAGTGATATGATTGGTTGAATTGCAAATTGTCTAATGCTTTTATGATCACCACTAAAACTTAGCGATAGCCTCAAATAAAATGCTACCGATTGTTTAACAAGTTTTACCGGAAAAATGGCAATTCTCAATCGTGAGCAAAATCGTTCAGCAATCGGTAGGTGTACGCGAGGCTTTGATTGGAATCAGTGATGCTGTCATATCCCTGGCTGGTGGCGTAACAGCTTTCCTAGAAAAAACTGCCAGTTTGTAATAAAGGGCATTGACCTGATGCCTAAACAGCTGGATTTGTGACTCTACTGACACTGTCTGCTACTAGTTACTAGTTTATCTAAAGATTCCATTCTTGTAGATTTAACATATGGGACTAGCTCTATATCACATGCTAATAGAAAGTGTAGCCTCAGTGATCACCAACAGGAGGCTGATAATGTAATAGCAAATGGCTCAACTGGAGTTAAATCGGAGCCCAGTCTACATCAAAGTATGTATGACCTTTCATTAGGCGGTCCCTATGTACAAGTATAATTTGTAATATTAGAAAGTCTCTCTTGGGTGGTTGTCTTCAGATGTGTGGGCTGCCATGTTGGGTACCAGTTCTTTGTTCGTTAATATCCTGAATCAAATGATAGTTCAAATTTTATTATTTAATGGTGGACCTGAGGCTTAAAGGTTGATACACACGTGTACAATATCGTGTACAATATCGCACTGGCTACATTTTTATAGGTTGACTGTACAAGGATTGGGTAGCGACCACCCAGCTATTCAGTGGATATACACATTCATTCAGGTGTGAAATGATGTCTCACTGCAGTTTCCTTCTTCTAATACCGCAATTTATTATTATTTTTTATAACTTGATGCATAAGCCACCTGTTCATCAGTAAGTAATGTGAGAGAGTTAATTACGGCAATCCTAGCAATCGTCTCAGCAAAAGCTACAAAAGTGAATGTATTAATTTTTTATTATTAACATATTATTGATATGGAAACAAAACTTGCTACATTGCAAGACAGTAGATTTCCTTATTTAGAGTTCGAGTTGGTAATTTTATGTCTCGTTGATATTTTATCTGACAGATAAAGATACATTTATGACCATATTATCAGAAAACAAACATACATATTTCAATAGGCTGCCTGCCTGTCTATTAGCGATTCCAGTGCTCAGTCATTGGTGAAACAAGGTCACTGTCCCTTGACACAAGGTCATCATACTAGCTGTACGTACAGTCGTTGTGGAGTGTGGAGTTATCTGCTCTAATGCTGTTTTATGAGAGTATTGCAAACTTCAGTATTTCGACCAATCAAATAACAACAAGTAATGGTAACATTCAGTTTTACTATACGATGAGCAAGTATTTGAATCCATCTGCAGCCTGGCTTCTCACAAACGGTGTAGTTGATGTTAGGTTTGGTGAGCTTGTACTGTATACTGATTATACGTGCATTTTATTGTTATCGTTTCCCCTTTTTAATTGAAATTTATTAGTTCATTATTATTATACTACCATTATTTTTATCGTTAATCTTCCCATTATTATTAGCATTATTGTTATAGTTATTATTATTGTTGGAGGAAGCCATTTTCACCAGACCATTTCACCGCTACTGCTATAGACGCCCAACTGTCAAGAGCCAGAACTTTGTGTTGCGTGATACTTCTTGTTTGTGTTCCTTATAAAGCAATGCATCCAACGCAATTTCGAAAGATATAAAATTAGAATTTCTGTCATTGGAAATGTAGGTTAGATATCGTGCTATAGTGATGGTGAGATTGGTCCCCAGACGCCAATCTCTTTACTTGGTACATAGTTGATAATATAGTCTGTTGGCTACCTCTACTAGCTAGTGTTTACCCTGTACGTACAGTACAATCGCTCGTGCGTATCATGTGATGTCACCTGCTCCCTCCTGCCATGTCCTGTATCCACAAGCTAGTTGGTACCAGTTGCACGAATCAGAGAGGAATGTGCTATTGTTTACTATCATTACTTATTATTAGTAGTTGTGTTATAACATGTCCGGCTTCCTACCATAACACCCATGTATAAATATACTCACTAGACGTCTGTTCCTACTTTTAGACGCTGACTTAGATTACAATCGGCAGCATCCTTCCAGCACTGATGATCTCCTACCAAGCAGCACCTCCCAGCCGTTTGGTCACTCCTCTTCCAGTTTCCCTGGCAACCTGGTCATCAAGTGTGAGTTGTCGTCATTTTCTCTTGAGCAATGAAATGTTTTGGATGTCTATGGGCAGTCGTTTTATGGTTGACTTTATTTCATAGTCAAAATTTGTACCATTAAGACTTGTTTCCATACATTACGTGGAGCTCATTGGTCATTGCCAGTGATCAGTGAACAGCATGAAACTCGTAGAACCCAGTAGAACCCAGTAATGCGATATAAAAGGTGTAGAAAAAAATGGAAAGACATAATTTTATAAACCAGTCTAGTTATCATCTTTAACAATAATAATAATAATATAATATTTCGATATTCTTCAAAAGCCCGAAGTCAAAAGTGAATAATAAATTTAATAGATACTACTGTTTCCATGCAAGTTGATTGATTTAATTTCACCAAAGTCAGAGGTGATTCTCTTGTCTATGATTAGGTATTTCTATCGATCGTTAGCGTTGTAGAAACAGTGATCTTTGTTACAAATTCTGCTGGATATTGGTTTTTGTATCTTGAGAGAGGATAACTCTCTATTATAGGAGATTGAAAACCGTGGGTAGATAACTTCCTTTACTTGTCACTCTCCAGTTATCGGTTTTCCTTCCTACATACTTGCTGTCTACTGTATATTACTGTATAGCTGCTATCTACTGTATATTACTGTATATCTGCTATCTACTGTATATTACTGTATATCTGCTATCTGCTATATATTACTGTATATATGCTATCTACTGTATATTACTGTATATCTGCTGTCTACTGTATATTACTGTATATCTGCTATCTGCTATATATTACTGTATATCTGCCATCTACTGTATATTTGCTATCTACTGTATATTACTGTATATCTGCTATCTACTATATATTACTGTATATCTGCCATCTACTGTATATTACTGTATATATGCTATCTACTGTATATTACTGTATATCTGCTATCTACTATATATTACTGTATCTCTGCTATCTACCGTATATTACTGTATATCTGCTATCTACTGTATATTACTGTATATCTGCTGTCTACTGTATATTACTGTATATCTGCTATCTGTTGTATATTACTGTATATCTGCTATCTACCGTATATTACTGTATATCTGCTATCTACTGTATATTACTGTATATCTGCTGTCTACTGTATATTACTGTATATCTGCTATCTGTTGTATATTACTGTATATCTGCTATCTACTGTATATTACTGTATATCTGCTGTCTACTGTATATTACTGTATATCTGCTATCTACTGTATATTACTGTATATCTGCTGCCTACTGTATATTACTGTATATCTGCTATCTGCTATATATTACTGTATATATGCTATGTACTGTATTTTACTGTATATCTGCTATCTACTGTATATTACCGTATGCTTGCCATCTAATACATATTGATATCTACCGCGCAGTGCAAGGCAATTCCTTCAGCCGAGATGTGCACCAGCCCGAGGTGGTCAGCCAGTTGAGTAAACAACTTGGAGTAAATGTAGTCCTGCAGATGGAGAACTCAGATGGAGAGGTGGTGCTCGAGGAGACAGTCACCCCCGCACTCAACAACTCTACATCCACCCCTGTGGACACCCACCCCGGTATGTTTTTCTTAATACTGAACCTAATATAGTAATGTAGTATATATAGTAATATAGTAATATAGTATTTATTCATCTCGCTTCATGTATAAGCATTGTACTAACTACCATTGATGTTATCTATATGTGATATTCAGGTGAAGAAGTCGAGCAGACTGAGAGCAAGCTTTTCTCTACCGAGATGAATGGAGACAGGCACGAGCCTGTTATTGTTAGCACTGTACTCAACACCATCAGAGAGTTGGCCACACGTCTGGGGCGTATGGAACAGCTACGTGACTGTCCAATTTGTGGTGATACTGTCACAGGTAATGCTTGCACTTGGTGTACCACTGTATAGGAAGATAAATATGGTTGTGCCACAGGGGAAATGACCACAGTTTTTGTACAGGGGAGATAATTACAGTTGTTGTACAGGGGAGATAACTACAGTTTTGATACAGGAGCGATAACCCACAAGTTGTGCTTTGCAGGCTTTCACTACGGAGTGCAGACTTGTGAGTCATGCAAAGGCTTCTTCAAACGAACTGTGCAGAACAAGAAGATCTTCAAGTGCTCCCGCAATGGAGACTGTGAGGTCTATCTGGCCACGCGGAAAAAGTGTCCCGCTTGTCGATTCCAGAAATGTTGCGATGTCGGCATGAAAGTGGAAGGTTTGTGCTCGTCGGTTTTTAGACTTGTATCTCTATTTTAGTTTAAGTTCTTACCTGAGCAATCAACTGGGATGCCTTTTAGGAATACGAGAGGACCGGTCCAGGGGAGGAAGGAGCACATATGACGGTGCGTCAGCCTTCATCCACCGAAGGTTCAAAAGGTCAAGTGAGAGCAGCGAGTATCAAACCAATTCTACCTCATATCACACTCAGCAGAAAAGACACAAACCTAACGAGTTGTTTCCCCCTGAGCCACCGCTGACGCAGCCGGAAGTTCCTGAGCTGCTGGAGGTAAGGTAGCCCCCATGTTTAACTGTGATCGAGGGTGAGCTGTTTGTATTTATTATGGCGTCTTGTACATTCACTATGTTCCCATGCTGCGGATTCGTTTGGGTTGAACTCATAAATCGTCCATTCGGGTCATGGGAATTCTGACTCGTACGAGTTGGTTCGGATTCGTTCGTGTTGGCTCAGTGCGGTTTCTCAAACCGAATTCGTTAGGGTTGAGCATTGATTAGGATCATGGGAATCATTCGTGTTGATGAATGCGAATTCGTTCGGGTTGCTCTTTTGAGAAAAAGGCATTAAACTGGCGATTTGGGAGTAAATCAGTTTTTGCGTATTTTCCAACTGCAGTTTTTACATACATATAATAATAATCCTCTGCAAGTTTAACAACAGGTAAGTTATAAATTATTTACTATTTGCGCGGGAAACTGAATCATAGCTCTGTTTCATGAATGTGCAAACTAAATTATTATTATTTTTATACTTGCCAAAAAAAATTATTTTTTTATTATTTGGAAATAATTTATTTATTATTATTAATTATTTATCATTTTTTATAGCTATCATTATATTTATTAATAATCATCTATAATTATTACAAATTGTTGATTTTGTTATTATTCATCCACTTACTAGTTTATGCTGTGAACATTCCACAAATTTGACTCGTATTACTACTTAGTAATACGAGCGCGGTTGTTAACTAACTCGCTACAATCAAGTGATTCTTGCGCTCGCTACTCACTGTAAAGGGAGGACAACTCCCGCAAATTATTTCAATTCGAATTATCATAGGAACGGATTGGAATGCCAACCCGAATTAATGCTAACCAACTCGAATGGACGCTTGATCCGGACGAATTCGCAGCATGGAAACATGGTGATTGTGACTTGTGGTGAGTTGTACTTAAAGGCGCTATATCATTGATTTTGGGCTGAATTTAAATTAGCTATTTCTAGTGATTTTTGTCAAAGCTGTTTTCCGGAGTTGTGCTCGCATTTAATTCCAACTATAGTATAAGCGCAATAAATGCTGGCGTGTACGCAATTTTTTTTCCGATACGCAACAACTTATAAGGCCATGAAGCGGAGTTGCGAAAACTTGCTTGTTTGGATAAAAGGAGGGCATCCCAATAATAGTCATTGTGCGTAGACTTTCAAGAGAAAAAAAAAATTCGGTTTGCCCTTATTTTCAGGTTTTTTAGAGGTGTTCTACTTGAGTCAGCATTTTGATTTATTGTTGATAGGTTTGCTATTATGTACACACGGTATTCACTTGATAAATTACATGGCCAATATCTCAAAAACTAAAACAATAGTACAGTTAAACCAAATTATTTTTAAATCAAATAATATCGAAAGATTTAAGTTATCATTATTTAAAATTTATTCATCAATAAAAGAAAATGCTTGATTTGCGTTTTTGGCGTCGTTGTTGAGATCAACAACAATAATTTTCACATCCTAGTTTCATTTTTATTTGACTGCAAAAAAGTGAGGCGATATAGATTGTAAATAAGTGATTTTTAATTATAATAAAAAGATGAATATGTTTCTTTTTAGGTATTTTAGTCGAAACTATTTAGCACTCTTCAACACTAAAGAGAAGACAACTCTGACTGGCGTATTGCATAGCAATCGCTGATACCGCCTTTGATTATTGTTGACGTGTCGCATTTCACTAAAACGATTGCTGTAGACAGTTTGATTGTTGCAACTTATCTTTGTATTATTTTTTGTCACATTTCTGCCGTAGTTTAAGATGATAGCCAATCAAACTCTAGTTAACGAGTAATAAGCCAATCATACCCTAGTTGGCGAGTAGTATTTTATTTTAGTCAATAAAAGCCGGCAATGTGATGTATGTCACACTTGATTGTAGCAAATACTGCAGTTGGAAGGCCTCTATGAGGAAGTGTCCACAGATCCAAAGCCTTGCTGTGTGCACAGGATGGGCGAGGGAGACAAAGACAAGTTCAACTCCATGTTACACATGACAGAACACAGGCTATATCAGATAGTAAAGTGGGCTCGTCACTTACCCAGCTTTCTCAATGTGCATGTAAGTTGTATCTGATAGCGTAGTCTATGATATGTGCATCAGTGTCGAGCCACCCTATTTTTGACCTGCTCACCTTTGTCTTCTCTCTCTAGACAGACGACCAAGTTCTGCTGCTACAAAATGCTTGGGCGGAGCTGACGAGTCTCGGTGTCATATGGAGGTCACGTAATACAGACGGCCTCATCTTACTCAGTTATGGTAAAACTATAGACCTACATAAAGCCAAAGAGATGAATCATGAGGAGGTGAGTTTGTGGTACATTGTGTGTAAGTTGTATGTAAGTTGTATATTGTATGTAAGTTGTATGTAAGTTGTATATTGTATGTAAGTTGTATATTGTATGTAATTTGTATGTAAGTTGTATATTGTATGTAAGTTGTATATTGTATGGAAGTTGTATATTGTGTGTAAGTTGTATATTGTGTGTAAGTTGTATATTGTGTGTAAGTTGTATATTGTATGTAAGTTGTATATTGTGTGTAAGTTGTATGTAAGTTGTATATTGTGTGTAAGTTGTATGTAAGTTGTATATTGTGTGTAAGTTGTATATTGTGTGTAAGTTGTATATTGTATGTAAGTTGTATATTGTGTGTAAGTTGTATGTAAGTTGTATATTGTGTGTAAGTTGTATATTGTGTGTAAGTTGTATGCAAGTTGTATATTGTGTGTAAGTTGTATATTGTGTGTAAGTTGTATATTGTATGTAAGTTGTATATTGTGTGTAAGTTGTATGTAAGTTGTATATTGTGTGTAAGTTGTATGTAAGTTGTATATTGTATGCAAGTTGTATATTGTGTGTAAGTTGTATATTGTATGTAAGTTGTATATTGTGTGTAAGTTGTATGTAAGTTGTATATTGTGTGTAAGTTGTATGTAAGTTGCATATTGTATGTAAGTTGTATGTAAGTTGTATATTGTGTGTAAGTTGTATATTGTATGTAAGTTGTATATTGTGTGTAAGTTGTATATTGTATGTAAGTTGTATATTGTGTGTAAGTTGTATATTGTGTGTAAGTTGTATATTGTGTGTAAGTTGTACATTGTGTGTAAGTTGTATATTGTATGTAAGTTGTACATTGTGTGTAAGTTGTATATTGTGTGTAAGTTGTATATTGTGTGTAAGTTGTATATTGTGTGTAAGTTGTATATTGTGTGTAAGTTGTACATTGTGTGTAAGTTGTATATTGTGTGTAAGTTGTACATTGTGTGTAAGTTGTATATTGTATGTAAGTTGTATATTGTGTGTAAGTTGTATATTGTATGTAAGTTGTACATTGTGTGTAAGTTGTATATTGTATGTAAGTTGTATATTGTGTGGAAGTTGTATATTGTATGGAAGTTGTACATTGTGTGTAAGTTGTATATTGTATGTAAGTTGTATATTGTGTGTAAGTTGTATATTGTGTGTAAGTTGTATATTGTGTGTAAGTTGTATATTGTATGGAAGTTGTATATTGTGTGTAAGTTGTATATTGTGTGAAAGTTGTATATTGTGTGAAAGTTGTATATTGTGTGTAAGTTGTATATTGTATGTAAGTTGTATATTGTGTGTAAGTTGTATGTAAGTTGTATATTGTGTGTAAGTTGTATATTGTGTGTAAGTTGTATATTGTATGTAAGTTGTATATTGTGTGTAAGTTGTATGTAAGTTGTATATTGTGTGTAAGTTGTATGTAAGTTGCATATTGTATGTAAGTTGTATGTAAGTTGTATATTGTGTGTAAGTTGTATATTGTATGTAAGTTGTATATTGTGTGTAAGTTGTATATTGTGTGTAAGTTGTATATTGTGTGGAAGTTGTACATTGTGTGTAAGTTGTATATTGTGTGTAAGTTGTACATTGTGTGTAAGTTGTATATTGTGTGTAAGTTGTATATTGTGTGTAAGTTGTATATTGTATGTAAGTCGTATATTGTGTGTAAGTTGTATATTGTATGAAAGTTGTATATTGTATGTATGTTGTATATTGTGTGTAAGTTGCATATTGTATGTAAGTTGTATGTAAGTTGTATATTGTGTGTAAGTTGTATATTGTATGGAAGTTGTATATTGTATGTAAGTTGTATGGAAGTTGTATATTGTGTGTAAGTTGTACATTGTGTGTAAGTTGTATATTGTGTGTAAGTTGTATATTGTGTGTAAGTTGTATATTGTATGTAAGTTGTATATTGTGTGTAAGTTGTATATTGTGTGTAAGTTGTATATTGTGTGTAAGTTGTATATTGTGTGTAAGTTGTATATTGTATGTAAGTTGTATATTGTGTGTAAATTGTATATTGTATGTAAGTTGTATATTGTGTGTAAGTTGTATATTGTATGTAAGTTGTATATTGTGTGTAAGTTGTATATTGTGTGTAAGTTGTATATTGTGTGTAAGTTGTATATTGTGTGTAAGTTGTATATTGTGTGGAAGTTGTATGATGTATGTAAGTTGTATATTGTGTGTAAGTTGTATATTGTATGTAAGTTGTATATTGTGTGTAAGTTGTATAATACTTATTACAGGTAATAAGTCGAATGTTGTACGTATGCGACAGCTTCAGACGGCTAAGAATCGATCACCATGAATATGTGGCTTTGAAAGTACTAGCACTGATGCTACCAGGTTAGTTGTTTTACTCTTTGTTATATATCATACACTAGACTACACATGTATACATATTATACACTGTTATATATAACGTACACTGTTGCATCTGCCAGACATAAAAGGTCTGAAGAACCGCGAGGTTGTGCAGGACTACCAGAGCAGTCTACTGGCTGCCCTGAGGACCTACACCACATCTCACTACCCAGACATTCCCCTCAAGTTTGGTGAACTGCTGCTGAGACTCAGTGAAGTACAGAGGTGAGTTGTCTCCACATTATTCTTGCACTTGGCTGTCTGATGCAAATCGATGATTTAGTTTTATCAATATTCTTTTGCATTAATTGCAGTAACAGTATTTGATACCTTTGTCCTCTGAACAAGATCGGTAAAAACAATCATTTGGTTCGGAACTCGGGGGTCAGCAAAGAGTAGTTCATTGAATAACAAATTAATCACCAGGTGTTTAGTTGTGTTATTTGTATACCATGATTGGAATTCAACATTAAAGAAATCACTTTAAGCCAGTCTAATTTTTTCATTTTAATTTACTAGGTTTATATCCTCAAACACGTCATCAGATGGCACCCATTTTGAAAAATATGCGACGTAAAAAGGGTGACTTTACAAGCTACATTTATGTATAACAATGTTGTTTTTATTTTTTCTCGAATGCTTTGTAAGTTGGGAGTTGTCGTCTTTATGATTTATTTGGCAATCTATAAGAATTTATTAAATTATTATGACGTTTCGTATTGACTTACAAACTTAATTTTTGTCCTTTGTTCGACAAATAATTTTTTGTTCAACACAATTTAATAATAATGCTTCGCAGCAGTTTTCAACAAAAATAATTCTTATATTATTTACCAGGCCAATCACTACCCTCGGCTCTATCATGATTCTTCTTTCCTCGGTGGAACAGTTCATGCGCGTCATCGATGACTTGCATTGTGTTGTACTTTTAGGGTGTTGATTGAGTCGACTTTTTTCACTCTTTATAAATGTTAATATGCAGTGTGTAGTATAGCACAAGCTGTTGTGTTACATAAGTTATATAATACAATACTTATAATTACTCACTGACCGTTTGCTGTTTGCATCATAGGCTCACAGCGCTATCAAGGCAGCAGATGATCCAATTGCAATCTCCAGAACTAGAAAAGAATTCCCTTCTGATGGAGTGTTTGCGCCACCAAAGCTTCGGTAAAGGTTAGTGACTGCACAGTTTGTACTTTGCATTCATCTAGCGGAGCTTGTAGTAATTGTCTTCTCTCCTTTGTAGGGCCTTCGCTAACGGACTCCGAAGCTCTCAATGTTATCAACTCCAACTTCAAACATGAGCCGATGCCAGCTCAGCAGAGCTTCATCAGGAGCAGTCAGCGCACCCCTGGGGTCGCTGTCGTCGCTCCACATACCACTAGAACCGATCGCCCTCTTGCGGTACCCAAAAGCTCTTCCGGTATCACTAGCCAATCGGATCGCGCTCCTTCTAGTTACAGTGAAGGAGCACCATCCAAGCGTGACTTGGCAAAGATAAAGGCGATAACTGTACAAACTCACCATCAACCAACGTCTTATTTAGGCTCTCCTCAAACCACCCCTTTACCCATTCACTCCCCGGTAGCTTCTAAGGCTAGTAGGACTATTACCTCAAAAGAGGATTATTTTCGACCTTCACCTCAGCACAGACGGAATAGCGTTGCTGCTACAGACACCCCCTTACAGTCGCCTCATGAGCAGACGACGGCAAGCAATCTGTCTGGAAAGTCGATATCTCGTGCTTTCCTTTCATCATCTTCTAGCGTAAGTCATGTGGAGACTTCAACGTATGAACAAACGGCTTCATTGCCTGACCAGCGAAGTGGGAGAAAGGCAAGTGACACAAGGAGAACTTCTAGCCCGAGTGATTATTACACACAAGTTCCCGCACACAGCAGTTCGATTCATTTGGACTCGCATAGACTAAGCTACACGCATTCTCCTCTGGATTGCAGTCGACTCAACTCACAGTTTATGTCGGTAGAGCGGCTGCAGAACGGCATCATGTTAGGGTCAGAGGGCAACGAGCAGCTGATGTCATCTTCGCTTGCCTGCGCAGATCTGCTAGCCACTCACCGCTTTGCCAGTCTAGCCCACAATTTCCACACAAACATGGACATGCCACAGGACTTCTCCACAGTCAGAAGTAGGCTAGCACACGATCCAGGTGGATCTTAGGCTATATTATTGTCATAATTTACGGGTTATAGTATCGGTTTTAATAGGTAAGGCACTGTTTCTATCACTCATAAAGTACATGGGCTATTATAATGTCTGCGCTGTTCTATAAACACATTGTATGTATTATTTGTCTACCGTGTACAAAAGTTGTTTGTGTGCAAAATTTTCTCCTTGCCAATTCTTGTCAGCATATTATGTTCCAATTGGTATCTTCAGGGATTTTTTATTTACCTCAGCTTATAGCCAACGTCGTGTATTCTGAGTAAAAAGAGGCAATATATATATATATTAATTTTATCTTTTACTCTATACGCCTTACTGTATTTTCTTGACAGTATGTTTCCCATTATATTTTGGTATTTTTTACATTTAAATACACATAACTGTAAACAGAATTGGGCGTTTGTGTTTCATTTTGGAGTGTTGGTGGCCAGCTTTGCATTAAAGCTGAGAAAATACGTACTTCTGTAACTGCTTCGTACAATCGATATCATTGCATCCCCAGAGGTATACATACAGCGGCCTTAGCTCGTCACTTGTGACAAAAACAGCTGCCATATTGTTTTGCGAGTGTATTCAGCTCCATAATTCTATGTCCGGCTTGTTCATATTGTTGGAATACCATGAAAAATGAAACATATTTGTTTAAGTAAGGTAAAGTGACAAGCACCCAACGCCTTAGCCATTGTTTACCCTCATTTCAAAGTTTCCTTGACATTGGAATAAATAGAAGTATGAATAGGGGAGATAATTCTATGGTTACAATAAACGCTTCATTGACATCTAGGATGACATGTATGCGCTTCACTCATGGATGAAATATACCAGGATTGCCAGCTGCGGCCACGTAATAGAAATTTTGTGACTAGCCAAATGTAGCCGTTTGTGGGAACCGCCATACTGCTCCGAAATTTTCAAGACCACTTGGATCTCGTGATAAATATCGTTTTCTTATGAGTTTTTACACGTTAAGTTCACGCCGTGGGCATACTGCGCTAGTTTTGACGATTCAACTATTTTTACTTACAATACCATATCTGCTCCGAGAACAAAATTGTATATGCCAACGATAACATATATGTAATCTTTGGTATGTGACAAACTTTATGCAGCTTCCGCTTCGAAACTAGAAAATCAGAACATCGCGCTAATACGAATATTTACGATTAGTTTTCCGAGCTCCTATAGTAGTTTATGTTTCCGCTCCGAACAACCAGTTCAATATGGGCGCCATGGATGACTTCCCATTGGCCAAAATTGGCTACACCCCGTTCGGGTTTCTGGCAATCCTGGTATATTTCATCCATGGCTTCACTAGATCAGAAAATTATAGCCGGGGCGGCTCTCAAGAGGCGGGGTTTGTGAAGGTGGGCGGGGTTTGGGGTCCCCCCTCATAGAGAGCCACCCTGGCTAAGAAAATTAGCTTGCTATTATTGGAGTTGTCTTACTTTGAACACAAAGGCACTACTCCAATGTAATATTTAGAACATGAATGAGCTGGGCAAAATGCTATTGCCACTAAAATACAAACAACTAATGTTGATCATAATCAACATCCCTGACCAAGTGCTTTCAGTGGGGATAGCGACCATCTTTTTCAGCATTCAACGATATACACGGATGTGTTTCAAGTTTGCTATGGAAGTTGTCTTTATTATATCTTTGCTTATCAACTTTAAAAGAAAGCCATCAGTTACAAAAGAGAGTCCAAAAAATTTGCCACAAGTTTCAAATCGGCAGCGTTGAATGATGCACAAGCAGCAAAATTTTATTATATATTAAAAAACGAAAACACCTTTTCCTAGATAGTGTGACCATAGCGTTTGAAAACTGTTGATAATTTCATTACCGTAACATTGCCAAAGAGTTTTGTCATTTTAATATCGCTTTGAAATAAATGTCACCAATTGGGTCGGAGGTAATAGTCTTAGCACTAAAGTTGAACCTTCCTGTTTGTGGTGTCATACAATCAAGGTTATGTGACCCATTGCGTCTGTACTATTATCGGCGCAATCCCACATGATATCTATGCAGCGTATCTCAATTATCATTTTATAACTTAGAATTTCAAATGGAGAACTCAAACAAATGAACTGGTGAACAACTATCACCTAGTCACCCACAGTAGACGTACACATGCGATCACAGGTCCGTATAAGATATGTGTAGCGTGTGTCCATCATTTATTCGACATTTATTAACAGAAATAACTTATATACTACAACATATCAAACATAACAAAATGCAACAAGTCAGCGCCTTTTTCCCTTGCCTTTGCCCTTTGCCCCTGAGGCAGCGTTGCTGGTCTGTTTGGCCTGCTGAGCGGCTTGCTGCTGCTTTTGGATCCTAGACTTGAGTTTTGGAATTTTCTCAGAGACGTGAAGCAGTATAGATTTCTCTACAGAAAAGAGAACATAACTTCATAATGGTGGATCGCAAGGTCCATGAGAAGAGAGAAAACAACTCCAATAAGTAATAAATGTACAACCAATTGATATTGCAAACATTGCTGAGCTGCTGTTGCTTGGTATCTGGTACAATTATGACAGAACAACTCAATCAACGATAAGTTTAAAAAATAATTTTTGTATCAATTTTAAACTCTGCGACAATTGGGTTAGAACTTATTTTTCGCCTTTTCACACAAAACCAATGAATTTTCAAATTTGAATTTCCAATAAATCGGATAAAAAAATACTAAAGCATTGTGATTCAGTTACAATAGTGATGAACACGTATGAAAAAGTACTGTTGACAGACCAGAGGGTTGATGAGTAAGGCAAACAAAGCAATCATTAACTACAATCATTAGTTGTCACAGAAAAACTTCAGTTTTTTTTCATAATGCAGATTATAAAAATGGAAATGAGTACAATATTTCTCTTCATTAATTTTATTGTATTAACCGCTGCAGACAAACGCTGCAGACAAACAAAAGCAAAAGGCCAGGAAAAAATGATGCAACCTATTTATACTGGAAAAAAATAATACGAATCAAGCCTGGTTTCCATACATCTCCCAAGCGCTCGCACGAGGTCGCAGAAACTTCTGCCACGATCTGCGATTTATGGAGACCGTGATTACGCGATGTGTCACGATTTCCTACGAGGTTGCTGCGACGTCCCACGAAAGTTGTTTGCAAAGTACTTTTCTGCGACGCACCCACGATCGGGAACAACTGGCGATCGCCAAGGATCTATGGAGACCATAAACATGCGACCAAACATAGATTCTGAAGATTAGGCGACATCGTTTTGTGTCTTTTTCCTAAAAGATCAGGGTAAAGGTCAGGAAAGTTGACCATGGCCGAAGCAATTATTATGTAGTAATAATATTATTATAAAAATAATAATTATTTTTTATGATTGACTTATCAATAATAATAATTTTTTTTACTTCATTCATATAAAACCTATAGCTTCTAATAATAAAAAGCGCAACAATAGCAGTAGTTTGTTCCTTGATAATAATAATAATAAACAACGATTGAATAATTAATAATTGTATTAATGAAGTATAATAATAATAGCTACCAGTGAGTGATAAATAAAAAATAATTTTGGGAATTTTCACTGGTGAAATTGTTATGATTAATTAAATAATAATAATGCTATTGAGTTGATCATTATTATGATGAATAATAATAATAATTATAATAATAATTTAATAACAACAGCCTTTTATAATTAATAATAATTTATTATTATTTATTACTTACTGCTTAAACTGCAGTAGCAATAAACTTGTGTTATTATTATGGTAGCCTCTTATCATAATAATTATTAACATAAAGGCTCTTTGCATGATAAAAATAGCTAATGTTCACATATTAATAAAATAAATTAATAGGATGATAATAATAATTAAATCTACCATGTATTCACAAAGGAATTGCAGCCGGGCGCCATCAAATGCAAAAGTATGGAAACCAGGGAATCGCAACTCCTCGTGAGTCGCCAGTGCTCGCGGGAGATGCTGCGATTACTTGGGAGATGTATGGAAACTAAGCTTCACAAACTTACACGGAGGTCAATATGTCACAGTGATAATCTTCCTCGAATTTAGTCAACAAAAATGAATAAATGGTGAAAAACTTTTGTATGCTAAACAAATATACAGTACAGCGTGGCTACCTACTGGAAGAGAAGTCGCTGTGTAGAGGTTTGCCTGCTTCATCTCTAAGCTGCACACGTACTCTTCCACGGCACTCAGGGTCTCTGTGGTTCAATTCCCTCGGGTATACTTTGTTCTAGAGACATGGCAAAGAGAGAAGACAACTCTTGCACGAACCAGGAGTATTCTCAATATACAAAGACAGTACACGTGGACATACCTCCACACCAACAATCAACCCTGCAGACAAACAGACATCCTTTATTTCTTGGGTCGTCGGATTTTCCACTGCCTAAATAGAAGCAAAATCAGTTCAGCAGTAGAGAAAAACGCGCGGACTGTGAAAGTTTTCAAACAGTGGGGAACCCCCAATTTATTACGGGGATTTCCAGAATTTGTCCATTGTTTTATATAAGCCCGCGATAATTATTTTTTGGGATTCCCCAGTAATAAATCTTTTGCATAAGCTGCGCGTTTTTCTCTATTATGAAAGCTATCAGCGTATCAGAAAAGAAATCAATTCAGATTAATGTATGTACGAGTTATATGCTATGGACTAGAAAGTTAGAGAAGTTGACGACCGCTAAGTAATGTCTGCTTGCAGAACCTACCAAGTTTTTGGGAATTCTTCGCCCTTCAGCAACAGTTTTCTTGCTGTTCATATATGCTGGGTATAGACAGATCCATCTACCATTAACATAAATAACGTATAAGAAGGATGGAACATACAGGTTTGTCAGAAAAGGGAACAAGATGTAGCTGAAATGAGCCATTATTTAATCTCATAGACTTGGACTAATACTGAGAAAAGTATAAATGTGACGTAGAAATTGGCCTGGCCTTCAATAGAGAAAAACGCGCAGCCTATGCAAAAGATTTATTACTGGGGAATCCCAAAAAATAATTGTTGCGGGCTTATATAAAACAATGGACAAATTCTGGAAATCCCCCCTAATAAATTGGGGTTTCCCCACTGTTTGAAAAGTTTCGCAGTCCGCGCGCTTTTCTCTATTGTGAGTGACAAAAAATCCAAGCGCCAAAGATTATCAATATATTTATTACTTGTACTTTCGCTTGTAAACACAATAGCAAATTTACAGCTTTTTTGTTCTATGGATATATTTTTAGTAGGGCACCACAAAATTGAAGATTTGGGCCCGGAAATTGAGAAAAAATACACGGTTAGTAAGCAGCCATAACCTGCAATCGTAGTAGATTTCATTCCTGACAGACAACCAGGTTTTGATTTACGATGTCGTGCAAGGTTTATGACAGAGGTGCAGTAAAAACAAAAGTACATGACGGGCTTGCGATAAATAAAAAGAAAATCGAAAACCATTCTAAATATATATCTACAATCAAATATACAGGGCGCTACAAATAAACGGAACGCCCCGCTAGTAGGGAAAAACGCGCAGCCTATGCAAAAAATTTATTACTGGGGAATCCCAAAAAATAATTATTGCGGGCTTATATAAAACAATGGACAAATTCTGGAAATCCCCGTAGTAAATTGGGGGTTCCCCACTGTTTGAAAACTTTCTCGGTCCGCGCATTTTTCTCTATTAATAAACTATGTACATGGTCTGAATACCTAATTATCAGAAATAATGATCACTAGAACCTGATCGAAAAGTTAGGTTTTTCATTAAATAAAGAATTATAGCAAATATGCGTCTTGTATTTCTTTACATTATAAAACCTTTAGTCCAGAAAAATAATTTTTTGCGCAAAATCATGAATATTACAGGGTATATTGATTGTCAGTATTGAATTTTAGAGAAACTAAAATATATACTGTTGCTGTGCATGTTTATGTATTTGTTATTCTCTTTCACTTTTTTTTTAAAAAAAAAACTGTAATAGATAGAGCCAAAAGATGTTTTGCAGTGTAAATTTCAGGTATGCGAACTGTTTTATTTTGCAAAAAACAAACTACTAGAACCTTCCAAATCATGGTTATTCAAAGTTGAGAACCAGTCCAAAACTAAAGTTTAGCATAGAAATGGCCCAAAAAAATAGGGGCTGATTAACGAAAATTGACAAAACTTTGTGTGATGATGCAACTAATTTATTTATTGATGTCTATTGCTTGAAAATTTTCAAATGTCAATTCAGAGGCGACCACCTTTAATGTTTCTGAAAATTTTTAGTATAGAACATCTTGGGTTAAAAGTTGTAACACAAATGTAGCATAGAATAGGAATAGGAATGAACGTCGACAGAAATGAATGCAGACATAGGTGAAATGAATCATATTGGAATGAACGCTGAGTAAGCTATAAAAAAAGTTTGATGTCCACTCTGGGACATTTCGACATTCCTTTTTGCGATACATAAAATAGTCTTTTAATGTTCATTCCAAAAGTTGTCTACATTGACAAAAACAGTAAACTTTCATATTCCTGGAACGAACGCTAAAACGGTAAAAGTGTATGTGTAAATAATGTAGCTATTAGGTCAGTGTAGAATATAGTGAAGGGTGACGTCACTCACGATAACTAGAAAGCCAGGGTTTTGCACTGCCATTCATGGTGGAGGTTGTGCTCTACCATGTCTACCACTTATACCTAGTGAGTGTTCTAACATGTCGTCCTAGGCAGAAGGAAAGGAGGAATGTCTACTATTATGCTTCATCTTGTGAAAGGTTTATTGAATAATTTGCGGTGATAATAAAGTTTGGTGTTTAAAGGTTAACGCCATTTTTATTGGATTGGTGCAATATGGGATGAAGATGAGAGTTGGTTAATTGGTAGTGGTTGTGCATTGCAACTGTGATTGTTTCAGAATACTGCCAAGGCTATTTGTTGTTATACGGCTGGTTTAAAGATTTGGTATTTTCTTGCACCAGTCTTTTAAGGTTAGTGTTGGTTGCCCAACACTTCAAGTTAGTGAAGTATGGCCAGATAATTTGATTTTCATGATTTTCCTAGGTTAGCCACTAATCTTGATGACACTTATGGCTCATGGACGCATGGTGAGAAGAATTTGAATGGTTACTATTTAACTTGGAAAGGAAACAGTGGGTAGGAGAAAACAAAAGGTTTTCAAGAGGAGAACAAAATTATCAGTTTTACCGCATGCCATTGGTCAAGAGTGATGGGATGTTCTAGCTGGAGTATTTTGGATTTGACATGAGAAATGATGAGAGTAGTTGTGAACAGGCAATGGCTCATTTAAAAAATGTTAATGTTTTGAGGAAACAGCTATGTGAAAACATTCAAGTTGTTCACTGCAAACCAGACTGTGAGGGAGAATGAGAATGATTATCTACTACACTAGTAGGTAATTAAATTTTGGAAATGATGATTAAGTTAGGCTGGAGTTTGCATTAGCTATAGTTGTGAATGGTTTGATGGAATCTTCACTGTGTGTTCAGCTGACAAAACCATGTAATTTAAACTAAAAAGGACTCGCTGACACTCTTCGACCATGAAAGTTGGCTAAGGATTCAGAGAGTATCATAAAATCCAGCTAAGGCGAATCAGCTGAACACTAAACAGGAAGTTGATATAAAATAGAACGAGCATGGTGATGAGTGTTACAGTAGTATGGAGCTTTGTAGCATTTGCAGTGGTCAATCAGCTGCAAAATATGGTAGGTATGATGAGAAATATGCAGAAAGCATAAAAGCTAAGGCTCGGGACAGTTGTAATGATTACGGGTCTGTTTGTGGTAGAGGTTATAGGTCTACTAGGGATTCTAGCAATGAAAGTTTATGCCTGAGTGGCGTAGAAAAGACAGCAGTACGAGCAGGGTGAATAATAGTGACAAAGGAATGTAAGAAGACTAGGTCTAGAGGTTATTTGTATTCCCATCATACTAATACTTGTTTTGCTGTGGCATGAATGGCCACTGCGTTAGGTTTTGCCCAGTTGTATGCTGTTGGGTTTGTGATGGCATAGGCCATACTTCGCAAGACTGCCCTAGTAGAAAGTACAGGCATACAAGTGGGGGTAATAATCTAGGCAGTAGCAGTAGAAGTGAAAGTGAAGAGAGCTGGGGAGCAAATTGAGTGAGGATCACATAGGTCATGTAATGTTTGCCGATTCTGAAGAACCACTTAAAGAATAAAGAGCGTAAATCTATCTGTGAGACGTCATCGAGACATTTGTAATAGCAGTAGTAATGAAAGGTGTAATGAAAGTAAAGTGAGTTAGAGTCACACGGGTCATGTAAGGTTTGTTGATTCTGAGAAGGCGTTTCATGAGGGCCGAAATATGGAGGTCTGCGCACCTCTATCTGCGAGAGGCTTACTTCTTCCAAAAACAAACACTGTATTCACAGTAAGGTTGACGTGCCACTTTTGCCTTAAAGGGCCTATGACGCCTAATTTGAAGAGGATTTGATTTAATTTAAACTTTTTGAGGTTGAAATGTGTTCAGAAAAATTATCTGGAGTTGCCCTCTCACCAGCAAGACAATTCCTACAGACGCGGTCAGCACTCACCAAGACGCCTTTTTTCACGAAGACACACCAAGTGAGATAAAGCTATAAAGTGAGTTTTCAAAAATTTGGCTTGTTTGCATAGAAGTAGGGCTTTCTAAATATTAGTATTGTGCAGAGACTCTTTTGATTGCAAAAAAATGATATTGCAACAAAATTTAATTTTTTTGGAGCTGTTTTTCACAAGCCAGCAATTTGTTTTATCTTTGGTAAGCTCGCTATTATGTATACACCGGCGTTCGCGTGATAGTGTTTGTGATCAAAATCAAAAGAATTCATAAAAGTTTTTTATCAAAAGAATAATTTCCAAGTGAAAAATTAATCAAACAACATTAATTTAATTTTATAATAATACTAGGTGAAAAAAAACATTGCCGAAATTGCATTTCCGGTGTTGTTTTCATTTCAACAACGATAATAATTACTTTTGAAATACCGGCTATTTTTCCAAGAAAAAAATTCAAAAGCACTAAATAATAATAATTAAGATTTTTAAAAAGTAAGTTGAAACTGAAAAAGTAACAAAAATGGTACCAACTACTTGCTGGAATATACTATATAATATCATTCTGTCAAACGCTTTGTCATAGACATCTACATACCTAATGCACTTTTATTGCCGCAAGTGAGTTTTCTCAACATTTTTACAATGCTTGATGAGAAAACAACTCTACACAAAAAGTGCGTCTTGAAAAGCCCGTCCTAAGTCCTTTAACCTGCAAGTACTGCCATTGCAAAAGAAAAGACTAAAAAGATTCACTTTGGTGAGTCAGAGGTTAACAAACCTGAGATTAGGGAAGACCAGTCAGGCTCTGATTCTAAACCGGTGCACATGGAGGTGATTGAGGTGGTGAGAGAAGAGGTGATGCGGCCTGAGGGTCTTGAGCGTATGGCATTGGGCATGGGGAGGAAAAAAAGAGGTAGTTCTGAGAGGTTGAGTAGTAAAGTTGGCTCAAATCTGTTGAACACACAAGGTAAGGCGATTCAGGATGAGTGAAGTTTTAGTTTTAGTTTTCACTGCGTACTTTATGTAATGTTCATGTATATTGACATGTTAAGGATCTATGTTGAAGTTTACATGTTCGTATATGTAATTATCTGACCAGGGAGGTTTTGAGCTATGTCACCATTATGGTCTTAGACTATGCTGCAATACTAGCTCGAAAAAAGAAGCATGTTATATAAGTGCATAATGTAGCTACTAGATTAGTGTAAGACTAAGGTGAAGGGTAACATCACTCAAGATAGCTAAGAAGCTACAGACACTTTTGCAGTGACCATTCGCTGCAGTGGTTGTGCTGTGTCTACTACTTATACTTAGTGAGTCAACTAACTGGTAGTTTACATGTTGCCAGGAAGGAGTGAATGTCAACACTTTCGAAAATTAATGTCAGAGATTCTTCTTCAAGCTGAGTTGTCATTAATTTCAAGTCCATCGACATTAATTCATAAAGGTGTCTACGTTCATTCCAATCTTGTCTGTGTTCATTCCTGTTGACATAAAGACACCCGAACCGAGTCCTTAGAGGGTAAAAGGGAAACGTCCAAATTGAAACTGCATTTAAAATGCTTAGGGGAAGGGATAGAACCTCGATTACCACATAAACTTAAAAGCCAATATTTTACCCGACAAAGAGCGCACATTTATATCCCTTTTCTATATAATCAGTGATAATTTATCCATTCTCTTTAGCCTCAAAATACCCGGGAGCTCAAATTACTTAACCATCATTGAACATCATCATCGATTGATTATCATTGAACTAATTCTCAGTACCAATGTTCCCATGAATTCAAGTACTCCCTGTGCGCTTTATTTATTGATTTATTTAATAATTGCCCGTGTTTTTTCTAAAAAAAAGGGTATAATAATAACTAATATCAATTTATTCATCATCATCACTCTTATTTACTATCGTCATCATCATTATCATTATTATTATAATCATTATTATTCATTCATGGCTCAACTAATTAATGATCCGTTTATTATTATTGCTATTAAATTAATAATAATTAATCGCTGTACAAAAATTATCATTATTATTTATTATTATTATATTACTGTAATTGACATGTTGTTGCAGGTGTAAAACAACAACAGCAGCAACAATCGATCAGCAATTATTATTAATCATCATCATGATCATAACATAGTAGATAATAATAATAAATAATTATTATATAATAATAATATATATATATTATTATTATTATAAATATTTTATTATAATAATAATATCAATCAATTAATAAATAATAATAATCTCATCTGCAGATGATGATGAGCAACACACACACAACATCATAACATTGCTGCTGATGATGATGACAACGAACAACAACAGTTAGTTACAGTAGAGAGTAGTTGTTAGTAGTAGTAGATAGAAGTAGTGACTAACAACAACTTTAAATAAGTAGTAATAAGTTCCAGTAGTAGTAGTTAAATTATATAAATCAAGTTATAAGTACCTCTCCCTATCTGTGTAACTAAAAGATGGATCATATGGTCGAGCCATGGTAGTTGTGTTTTGGAGATTGTGGTCCGATTTCAGAAAATAAAGGGAAATAATAATCAATGCAACACTTGGTATAACAATAATGCAAACGTGGTAAAAATCCAGAAATTATTTTGTCTTACGCTGAAATCGGTTCAAGCACAAAGCAGAATTGTTGAAAACCGAGTATAACAAGTACCAGGCAACGACGTGTAAATGTCGTTGTACCATGTCTGTTTTGTTTCACTTTGGCCGTTTTTGTGAAACGGGCTTGTTTTGTTATGCTCAATTTAATCACGGGCCACTATTTTTTTTTTCATGAGCGGTTTGATTCCAAAAAGGGAGATAACCTACTATAGGGACGATACCTCCACGTTGTCGGCACAAATTTCGTAGATGAAATAAATATTTTGGTCGAAATGTAAGCCGAAGAGTTTGATCTAAGGATGGGCCTAAGTACTTGAGGAGTTGACCATCTGTTTGCAGATCACATCCAGGTACGTCACCCGTCGCAACCGGTACAGCCACCACCAGTTGTAGAAATAATCGATAAGAAGAAGATAACACGAGGATGTATTCTAAATTACCTGTAATTTTGATGTTGTGTATGTGGTTAGTGGCAGATCAAGGTCAGTTAGAACTAATACTATTATAATTTATAGATTATAATAGTAGTAGAAGCAGTTTAGTTTTATTATTTGTTAATTAATTATTATTAGAACAACAACTGAGTTGTTCTAATAATAATAATAATTATTATTATTATTATAATAATTATTTATAATGATAATAAATAATAACTATCCTACTATTATTATTATTTATAATAGTAGGATAGTTATTATTATTATGAATAATAATTATTATTATAATAATAATAATAATTTAATTATAATAATAATAATTAATTAATTAATAATAATAATAATAATAAATAAATTTATTAGTTTGCTAACTAATAAAAAAATTAATAATAATAAATAATAGTATAGTTACATTACTTACTTACACATTATTATAGACAATAAAGAATAATAATAATGATAAAAACTAATAAATAGATAAAAAAAAGGTTAATAATAATAATAAATAATAATAATAATCATTCATATGATGATGATCATCATGATAATAAATAATTAATAATAAAAATAATAATTATAATAAATTAAATACGTTATTATTATAATTATTATTAGTTATTATCACAATCAATCAATGTATTGTTGTTGTTGTTGTATTATGAATATTATTGATTGTTAGTAGTATTATAATTTAATAATAATAATATTAATTTATTGATAGTTATTTATTATTCTACTTTTTTTATTTTATTATTATAATAATTGTTATTTTATTATTGTTGTATATAATATGTATGTTATGTGTATGTTTATTATTATTTCATCAGATAGATCATTATTATGATCATTTTTTTTTATTTATTTATAGATAATATTATATTATATAAATTTATTTACATATATTATTATTATTGTTATTATAATAAATTATATCATCATAATAATAGTTAGTTATGCCTGGTGTTGTTTAATACTTTTTCTTATCTAATTTTTTTTTAATAATAAATATTGGTATGTTGATAATAATAATAATAATAATGATTGATAAATAAAAATGTAACCACCATAAATAATCATTATTATACTTGCAGTTTATTATCATAATAATATGATAAACTTCAATGACAATTATTAATGATGATAATGATCCCGCTTGAAGTCAGTATAACTTTCATTATAATAATGAAAATTACACTCGCTTCATGATTATTATATTATAAATAAATAATAATACATAAATATCATACATATATCATATAGCCCGATCATATAGCCCATATAGCCCGATAGCCCGATAGATATAACCAGTTATAATAATTACACGTTTTATACATCCCACTACCCACCACTACGTATACATTTACAAACTGGCTATTCACGTCATACCATTATGCATATCTTTATGCTGTGTCATTATAAATTTAATTTCACAGTTCACCTGAAGAGTGCAGCCGTCCATCTATTACAGAAACAAAACTAATTATTAGTGAAAAATTATTTACTCAGTAAATTTGAAACAATGCTTTCACCATTTAACAATTTAATATGGTGATATATATTTTTATGTATATATATATCTATGAAAGAAAAATGGTTGAACATTTTTATAACTAATAGTTTCATGCAGTGTTGTCACACTGCAATCATCAGCTCTGGTGCAACCATTGAGCACTCTTGGCAACAGCTGTCAACCTCTGCCTATGTATGCGAGTACATATAATAGTAATGGTTAATATTATAATACAGGTAACAGAAGGTCATTAATGAAAGAAGTTGTAGTTGGACTAAACTAAACCCGAAAAGTTTTAGGGTTATTATTGCTATTATTATTATTATACAAAAATAATTGATTGGATGAATCAAGAATGCATTTTAAGAGATAACTTGGCATGTTCTGTTTTGTTTAGAGACGTCAGAAGGATAAAAAAAGTAATAAGATATTAAATGTAATACTTCTGATGATGAGAGTTTGTGTAAAGTTTGTACAGAAAAATATGAGTTAAAAGCAGTGCTAAATTAGGGTGCTTTCGGATACCCTACACGTAGGGCTTAACAATGGGATTAAACGAGACCATTCGGAAACCCCGTCGTTGAGGGCAAAAAGAAACAAAACATGGCGGCAATCGATAGTTTGGGCTCAATGATGGAAGTGACAAGCGAGCTGGGTAGCATCGTTGAGGGCAAAGTCTTGTCTCCAACTAACCAACAATTTCAACGAGTCAACTTATTAATCACTGTTTCATCCCATTTTAAGTTGTGACAATGCATTATAACGTATATAAAAAAGTAAATCAGATGATATCATCATCGTAATTGATTTTTGTTTGTACAGAAACTAAAGTGGGCTCGCTTAAGCTATACAGTTTTCATAGACGTTGATGGAAATAAATATGTCTATGGTTTAAGCACAAACAACTTCCGTTAAACGACAGTCATCAATGAGCCCTCAACGACTGGTTAATGACTGCCCTACGCATAGGGTATCTGAAAGCACCCTTGAAGTCAGCGATCATATAAGCAAAAAATATTGCTAACAAGTCTTATTATTATTGTTTTGGTAGCCTTTGAAAGCTGAAGTCTACAAGCTGCTGACAGAGAAATTTCAACTTTCAGAATGGTAGACTCAGTGTCTGTCTGTTCTAGAGATTGCTTTCACAGTCTGGGGCTGGGTTTATAGAAAAAACTGCTTGAATTGATGTATGGTGTTGTATAAAGCAATCAGATTTACGCTTGATGAGAAATTGACCTGCAATGTTGGTGAAAACAGGAAGGAATAAAAGAATGAAACTTGAAAAGGGCACAAAGAAACATGTTGGATAGGATTATTTTTTTCTTGCGATTTTAAGAATGTCTGAAGCCATCTGGCATCTGTAGACAAATCTGACAGGTTAAGCCCCCTGCTGCCATAAAAAAACCCTAACGAATTTACTACCAAAAACTCAAGTTGCAAATAACAGTTGCCTAAAATAGTATTATGCCAAGGCTCTATGTAAAATTAGAGACTGTCATAAAAGTCTTCATTTTCATTTCAGTTTTATCATTTTAATAGTTTTTCGGGTTTTTGAAGCTCCTAGTTTCACAAATACAAATTTCTAATCCTGGGAAAACTTGTCAAAATAGATTGATGATAAGAAAATGGTGGCTAATTTAGCCACCATTTTTTTATCATTAATTATTTATTTACAACTACAAGTAATTCGCATTTGCTATTCTTTCACCTGTTAGTAATGCTGCGCAACTTTGAAAATGTCATTATTATTGATCAGTAGATGAACACAATCCTTCATTATCAAATCCTAAAACAAAAAAAGTATCGTAGGTTAGTTAAAGGGTTTAATTTTGTGTAATTTTAATTTATTTGGAACTTATCAAGTGTTTAAAAAGCTTCTATCGAAGTGCCCTTTTGTCAGTAAGACTATTCTTATGGAAGCAATCAGTGCTGACCTGGACGCAATTTTTTCCTGAAGACACAATAAGTTTCTTGGAGCTATAAAGCATTGTCTCTCAGTTATTGGCATTGTGCAGAGACTTCTGTGAATGCAAAAATTAGATTGCGACCATCAAAACTTTTTTAAAATGGTCCCTTCGCCATACATTGATTGTTCTAATGAAATATTGTTACAGCAATTTTTATCTTTCTCAGTGTAGTGGTTTATGTGCACGTCTAGATGGAAAAAGACACTCACGGATGTTTTACACGTTTTTTTATATGAAGATAAAACGTTTTACTAATTCAACTCTTGCTGATCATATATGTTGTTTTTATTATTATTGCTATTTATCTCAGACTTGTACAGTTTATATAATATTTCAAAAGCTAAAATTCTTTAACCGAGACCTGCTGGTCGATCTCCTGGTGTTTATACATTTGCCAGAATTTATGCAGTTTATTGCTAATCACTTAGAACGAAATCAATTCCTATAAAATAGATCACTACTGATTATAGCCAGAGGTTTAACTTGCGTGCAATGCTCATCGGAAACACAAAAAGAGAATTGCAGTGTAACTACGACAATACGTGGCGAAGATTGTACCGAAGATATGACTGATCTGTGTTACAAGATAGAGACTGTGAGGGAGACCCCCAACAATGGGCCAGATGATAGACTGACTGACAACGGCAGTATGTTTACTATTTCTCTAGCATACTTTGTACGAGATTAGTGTATGCTCGATGTTTAAATTGGTACTATGGCGTTGTAGAATACACTATAATCTCTCGAGGGTGTGCCAACAGTAAGGACTTCAAACAGTTCGCTAAACTGGATAGACCCTGTACAGTGAGCAGCCTTGGTAAGTCACTCGCTGTCTTGTACGTCTTTGCTCCTTCTGTCTAGGCAGCTCTTCAATGAATTAGCCATAAATACTAAAGTTTAGCTTTCAATTCTTTGAAGACGCCGAACGCTTCTCATAATCCTACATTTATTCCTATGCTTGCCGGCACTGGATGTCCCACGTTATTTATAGCAGCTGTCAGCTACATTCTTGTGAAACGTCAACAATCGCATACTTGTCACTTGACCTCTAGCGACCTTTACTTTTGCTAGTAAACTGTGTCGGTCAGCTTCTCAGCACGCCTGCACTGGGTGTCAGCCGCTCGTATTTGACCACAGTGTATATATATTGCGTTTGGGACAGAACAGCAACCCTTATGTTACATAATGACTTCTTGCCTCCATTTCGTAATATAATGCATTTGCCCCTGGTGGAAATATATTTGGGATTGGTTGGATGTGTGCCACGTCTCCATTAGCTAGCCTAAACATCACATACTGCCAACACCTATTTCCTCTAGCATCTCTGAAGCCTGACTTCACGCAGCTGCCACTATGTTGGTTGAAGTATTCTGTTGTCTTGGGTTAGCGTTTCACGTTATATTCTTAATAGTCAGCATTGGTGTCAATATTTGATGAGTTCAACCTGATGTCTATGCACCTGCTAGACCCAGGTGAAAGACATTGCTGGAAGTCTAACCATTCATTATTTGTGGTGCAAATTATTATTTTTTAGATCGTTGCATGACTTGAAATAATCCAAAAAATTCTACACTTTTTGATAATAAATTTCAAGTTTTGGCCGGTAGCAAAATAGAAAATCTGATCTCTTTTTTTGCCCATCAGTCAATCGCCAATTTTACGCGTACAAAATTCAATGTATGCTAAAGACACTGCAGAAAACTTTTCTATTGATGAAGCTTTTACTGTCTTGTAATTGTCAGTCGTTTTGATAAATGCTTGTGTGGAAGAGGTAGCAATGTTGTCTTCTTTATTGTTGCAGGAGGGGGAGGCACTCAGATACGCTGTCTTTGTTCAGGCAATGACTGTAACGCTGCCAGCTCGCTGAACGCAGGCATCGCACTACTGATTGCTGGCCTCCTTAGCAAATTCTTTTGGTAGTCACTTGCTAATAATAGAGACTCGTTTCATCATGCGGATAGCACAACTTTGTAGATTTCTATTACACTCTGAGATTTGTATCATACTATTGCTTTGTTCCATTCTAACCGAAACAGCTGAATTCATTTTCATTTAACACCCTCTTTATTAGAACTACTAGCTTTATATGTTGTACATGAATCTAGCTTTATTTGCTTTGTGTTGCATAATGTATTATACATAGATCTGCATGAGCATAGACATCAAAATAGTGATAGATATTTGTGTGCTTTTCATGAATTATTAATAAATTCATAACCTTTGTTATTGTCTTCTCTTGTTACCCAAGCTAAAATGGGTCACATTGATCAGCATTGTAAAGATATAATACCTTGCAGTGTCACTAACGCAAGTTGATTACCATAGAGTGATATAATTCAATGGGATAATATGGTCTGATGCATTTTGCGACTACAGAGCTGTGCAGGTGCATTGTTCTATAAACATAGAGCAGTACACAAAAGCCATAGAGCGGTACACATTAAAACCACAGAGCGATGTGAACCAATAATCCAATCTGTATATTGATGTAAACATAAAAATTTCACCAGATAATTTATTAAAAAATATATGCAAGAAATGAGCAATTGGTCAAATAACACGGAATGTATAATAGTAAAATAATATATTAATATTAACCAAAACCAAGTTGTGTAGGTGCGGGGGTTAGAGGAATGCGTTAATTGGACTAGCAATAAATCTATGGTACATGGAGTATATAGAGATATATATAAATAATTTTATAGTAAGGTTTGCTGGCTTCTGTAGCTGCTTCTTGGACTATCCTGGTAGTTAGCCATCACCCGGCCCGGAATGGGACGTACCAGTGGCACAATATCCAATTCCGGCATTATATCTGGGGTCTCAGCCGCGCTGGGAGTTCTGGGGCGAAAATAACTGGCACCGGGCGCTTTCCCTCCCTGTCGGAAGGAAGGAGTAGTTGGTCTAGACTTGCTCTCATCTAACGCCTCTGTAGGGCTGGCCGGCCTTGACCGAGCCATTGGTACGGGAGGCTGTGAAACTGGCTCAGGTGATGGAGTCTCAGGTATTGAGCTGATCGTACTAACTGGTCTGGACCGTGACTCTGGGGTGGTAGTCCTTGAGCGTCCCTCAGTAGTAGCAGGCCTTGACCCCATTGCTCTAGGCTGTTCATTGGTTCTTCTGTTGCTCTGCTGCTTGGCTGGTCTGCGTTTCTTTCTCCTGCTTGATATAAGTTCATCTGTTTCATCATAGTCATCAGCGTAGGGACTGCGACCACTTCTAATTGAAGATCTCAATGAGTTCATTCTGTTGAGGTCATTGTGCTTCCTGCAGTACTTCAAGTCAGTGGCGTACATGAGGTTATCCTTGAGGTTTTTGAGACGCTGCTTAAACGAAAGTTGTCTGGTGGGCTTGGCTGCCGTCTTTGGACCGTCTCGTGCTCTCTGTACAGGAAGTGTGTAGTTGGTCTCTACTTCACTAGCTAGAAGACTAGTGGTAGCAGGGTCACTCCGAATTGATTCATCTTCAGTCACTCCACCGTGCTCTATAACACACATGCTTACATACATAGTAACTTCCCAGCCGTCTCAAGCTGAGTTGCCTGCCGTTGACAACTCGTTGTAATATTATTTGTGTTGGGAGGGAATTATTTTCTCACAAACTTCATAAAACATCCAGTTTTGGATCGATACTAGTATTGGAGAGAACAACTGGTAATTTTAGACTTGGTTTGGCAAATAAAATCATGTTTCAATTTTAATGCATTAACCTCTTCCGCTACCGGAATTAGCATGATTCATATCACAACTACTACTACTGTGACTACTACTACCGCTACTACTACTACTGTGACTATGACTACTGCTGTGACTGCTGCTACTGCTACTACAACTACCACTACTGAAACTACTGCGGCAACTACTGTTACTTATTGTGTTTACCTAGTGGCACGCTCTCAAAGTTTGGTTCCTCTAGCGATTCGTTTATCATGATATCTGTTGACGTAGTATGTCGTAGTGGTAACACGTTTGGTCTGGGTGCTGACTGTGCGCTGACTTCTGCTGGAGAATCTAAACAAGAACAACAAAAACTAGGCTACTCGTGTAACTCTCTCTACAACTCTATGAGTAATCAGTTTGACGTATGTACTAGTCTCTGCTTCTACTACTCCATGCATTTACAACTCTATTAATGCACAACTCTATGAACAAACAACTCTTTGAATGCATTACTCACAGGAATGGCTGGTACTGTTTGTGGGGACTGAGACTCTCGGTTCTAAACGGACCGGCTCCATTATTTTGTTCTCTCTTACACTGGGACGCTCTCGGGGTGATGGTAGGGGTGCAACGGATTGAGTTTTGCTGTACGGCGACATCTCTCGTACTTGGGGTGAAGCTGGATGTAGAATTTGTTGGTGACCTTGACCTATCGATGGATCTGATTGGTCTCTTGGGTACGTCGAGTAAGGTGCTTGACTGTGGTAGTCGCCGGGGTGGTTGCCCCGGTAGTTCCCGGAATGGTTGTTGGGATGACTGGTGAATGCCGAGGGATGATCGGACTGAAGGTGTGGGAGAGGTTGATTTCTCATGAGTCCTGGCTGGTCTTCTTGGAGGTAGTTGGTAGTCACATTCCCGTCGGGGTCTTGTGGGCTTGGGTGGGAGTTGTTTCTCTCGCTCTCGGGATGGCCGTTTTGGTACCTCTCTGGCAGATAGGATTGGTTGGAATTCTGATTTGGCTGAATCGGTGTCGGCGCGTATCCGTTGGCTTGGAGAGGGAAGGAGAGTGGAGAAGTTTTCCCATCTACATGGCATACAGTACAATTATGGATGTGCGGACAAATATATCACCCGAGAGTCCGAGACACAAGAAGATGGTAGTCAAATGAAGAAGGAAGGTGATGTCTGGAGTAGATACGAAATGAATAAAAAGTGAAGTAATAGTAAAGATGAACAAATAAAAAAGGAATGGTGAAATCAAGCACTGAAAGAGGAAGAAGGTTAGAAGAATGGCAGCACTCCGATTAATGCTGCTAATGCTCCGGTAAGCAATGTTTGAGAAAATTGGCAAATAAGGGCTTAGTGTGGTAAAATGGGACGGACTGGAGATAACAAGATATGCTGCAAACTCACTCCAACTCGAAGGTGACTGGGTCCGGAAGGAAGAGCGTGCCAATGGCTGCGGCTTCCTGGGCTGCTGCTGCGGAGATGTCAGTGTCTCTATATCCCCGTACCGCCCCGACATCATCCTGGCCTCGTTCTGTAAGCAAATGACAGTGTAGAGCCAACAACACCACGACCAGCAATAGGAGTTATATGTAACTATAAAGGCATGAAGTTATCATAGAATGATGGAACTAACAGACCTTTGCTGTAGGTTGACTGAAGCTGTGTTGCCTCTGTGCTGTTGTATGGTGATGCCGACTGCCAGTCCGGACTAGCCCGGCCATCTGACGACTGAAAGCAGCGGGAATGTCTTGGTGCTGCGTGGGGCTGGTTATGTTTAGATGACCTGGATGATTTTTTGTCGCGTCTTCTACTCAGTAAAGTACAAGAAACTGAAGCACCGAACGGTCGAACATCAAATGTGATAAATAAATAGAGTTATAAACAAACGTTAGTAAAGAATTGAGTGCTACACGCAAGAACTCTCCTAGGAACAAAGTACAATTTAAAGAGTATCAGAGACTTTAATGCTTAGCACCAAAACCTGTTGGTAACTTTCAAATAACATCAAATTGTGATTCAGAACTTTATAATTCTATTATTAAACAGGACGCTTCTTAGCGCAGCACCTTCATTTTATTTTTTCGTACATAGGCTTACACCAAGTGACCAAATACTATTAATAGAAGTTAAACGTGAAAGCAAACAGACATACAGGAAGCGTAGAGTTGTAAAAAATGAAGAGATTGTTTAGCGAAGAGAGTTATTATGGAAGGCTAGAATTATAGATCATAGAGGTATAAAAGAATGACAGAATTACACAGGAAGTGAACTATAGCACACTAAGGTGACCAAGAATAAACGGTGAATAAAACCGCATGTGCATATAGCAACTGCTTGGCGATTAACTTAGCAATAGAGGGATCTTGTAACGTTTGTTTCTGGAAAACGCTAGGTAATCGCTAACATTTTATTTGAGGTTATCGCCGAGTTTTAATCAAAACCCATAAATCACTAGCCGATTCCTAGATCGTCAAATCACAATGCGCAAACTCCGCACCTCATTTCTATGCCAGCTGCGTCGGCCCAATCTATCAACAATAATGTAATAATTTACAGGCTTAGCTATAGCTTGTACCAGCGAGTTGCACCAGAATCCTTGAAGAACGAATAGTCGTTAAAAACTTGACAACTTTCCCTATAGCTAAGGGAAATCGCTAAGCCGATCGCTATATGTATGTACATGCAGCATTAAGAAGATAATGAGCAGTGGTGGTAAGTGAATAACGGAAGAATCACACACTCTTAACCACAGTCACACACAGGAAGGGGCGTGTTATAGCACGCACAGGAAGGGGTATGTTATAGCATGCACAGGAAGGGGTGTGTTATAACACGCACAGGAAGGGGTGTGTTATAACACGCACAGGAAGGGGTATGTTAACGCACACACAGGAAGTGGTATGTTAACGCACACACAGGAAGGAATGTGTTATAGCACGCACACTTACACTGTTATACATGGAGGTTTATACTGGAGGCTTACCTACCACTTCGTGTTGCTACAACAAAAACAAGAATGGGTCAACAAACATATGAATACAAAGGCACACATTAAAGCCTGGTTCACATACATCGTAGATGGCTAGCAAGTGATCGCGGATCCCTCGTGCGACGGATCTGCGATGTATGTGAACCTGGATTTCCTGTGGCTCGTAAGACGTCGTAGAGGCTCGTAGAAAAGTTCAGCTGAACAAACTTGCGTGTGACCGTCGTACGATAGAGAGTAAATTTTCTTACTTTCTTTATCAAAAACCACATTCAGGTCAAGGTTACTCATATAAAAATGACTGACATTAAAAAATTATAATAAATAATAAAATTATTATTGTTTAATTATAAATATTGATTATTATTTATTATTAATTTTTTGAGTGAAATATTGTGAAAATTGATTTAAATGTACAAATATATATATTTTCATTAAATTTTTATATAATAGCATAATTAGCATATTATTATAAATTGAGATTCAAAATTTTATATCAAGAGATGGTAAAAAATGATAATGCACCATTGAACAACAGTTAAAAATTTAAATAAAAAATATGGAATAACATTTAATGATAGTATGAGCAAAAATGTAATAAACTTTTTATAACTGGTAAAAATAATAAATTATTTGGTGTAATTGAACAACGATAATTAATTTAGTATGTATGTAGTCGTTGGTCAGTGAAGACGTGGTTCGAGATTTTGTTACCTCCCAGTCAAGAGAGTGATTATACTTCTTGCGATCGTGGGTTTGCCAAGTTTATGTGAACATGTATCGCGGATCCGTCGCACGAGGGATCCGCGATCACTTGCGAGCCATCTACGATGTATGTGAACCAGGCTTAACAGGAAGCAGTTGGTATTAATCAAAAGTAGTTACGTTTATCAGCAATTTGTGTTGTGGCACTGATCTCTATAGCAGTAGTTTTGATGTCTTCCACTTCATCATTTGTGTACTCATCCTCTGCCATATCATCAATGTCACGTTCAATCATCGTTATTGACTCCTGCTTCATGTAAGTCACTGGTTCTGTAGGTACCTGTGATAAAACTGTACAATGCACAAAACTACACAATGTACACAACTGTACGTAATAAGAAAACAAAATGAAATGGGGAGGAGAGGAGAGGATGGAGTTACATTTAGGGAGTATGAATGTGAAAAAAAGTGTAGGAGGAGGCAAAAAGTATCTAGAAAACAAGAAATACAAGAGAGACGGCATAGATAAAAGAGAGACGCAGAGATAAAAGAGAGATAGCAGAGATAAAAGTGAGACAACAGAGATAAAACACAGACAGCAGAGATAAAAGAGAGATAGCAGAGATAAAAGAGAGATAGCAGAGATAAAAAAGAGATAGCAGAGATAAAAGAGAGAAAACCGAGATACATAAAAAAGCAAAAGGTTAGGTGAGACCTGGTTGGCCTCTGATTCTTCATCAATAGTAGAGATCTGTCTCTGAGGTTGAGGAGGGGGCTTAAAGAGTGCCTGCCCATTGAGGTGTTTCAGTCCGTATGCTAACTCCTGCAGCTCTTCCAATGAATAACCTGGCAGCGCAACAATATCAGTAGTCAATCACTTCTACACCACAATCAGTTGTCAAAGACCTCTATACAACTATATCAACAGAGACGGCAGAGCATTACATAGACGCAAAGACATCTATGGGAAATGCCAGATATCACATTACTCACCCTCAAGATCTTGTTGGTAGAGCCAAGCCCGAGCCCAGTCCTCCGACTCCTTCCACTCAGTCTTTCTGATTGGGAAATTAGTCTTTAGAAAGTTGAGGGCGAGAATGGTGGTCCATACCAAGTCATCCTTTACCATACAGAGTATTGTTTGTATGCATTATATAGAAGTAGACAGCTTGATATATAATGTAGTTAGATACAAGGAAAGACCTACCCTCAGTGGATTCTCTTTCTTCACATCGGTGATGGTGGAACAAAAGGCGTAGGCTATCTTCTTATCTAACATCCAATACCCATCGTGATGTTGAAACTTGGTCAAACCTCCAGGATGTTTGAGTGAATCTAAACAGATACAAACACACTGATATAAGTGAATGTCTATTTTATATATACAGTAGAGCACAATAGAGTGCAAACCAACCTTTAAACTTGTCCCACTCCTCTTTGTCGCTGACACCCATATATATCTCTGAGAGGGCCAACTCGCTGTCGAGGTCAGCTACGGCAGCAGGAGCTCTCTGGAACATGTACTCCATCTCCAGGCCATCCTCCACCTCATCATCAAAATCATGAACTGTAAGTTACAGAATAGCTAATGAACAACTGAAACGACTTACACTGTACCAGACAACTCACAGATCTGCCAGCGCACTTTCCAGCGAGCATAAACCAGAAATGAAAAGTTAGTGAGGCAGCGAAGGTTGAGCTTTGTTGTTGACTCATTCCATCTCAACTGAGTAATCTCTACACCCTAAAGTGATGTGTGTTGTGCTTTGATATAACAGTAAACTGTACTACTAACTAGTGCTAGTAACTGCATCATTTAGAACTGTGGGATATATAACAAACATTATTGATAATGGATACCTGCACTTCATAGTTACTGATTTACTATAACCTTGACTTCTCTGATGAAATTGTACAGCGTTTTACTGTGTTATAAAGTGTTGTAATGAGTTATACTTTGTTTCAAAGTGTTGTACGGGGTTGTACAGCGTTTTCCGTTGTTGCACATTGTTGTACTGTGTATACAACAGACATTAAATATTGACCACAACCGTGTAAAAACCAAAAACAAGCTCAGCACAGCGTACCAAAGGTATAAAATATTGGTAGCCCTGACAGCCAGAAGTATATAAACCAATAACATAGCAGGGCGAATACAATAACATAGCAGGGCGAATACAATAACATAGCAGGGCGAATACAATAATATAGCAGGGCGAATACACTGAAAATTGCTGAAAACTGACAAATCAGCAACTTGTCTCTGGGTCTATCTAGAAACTATTGAGGTATTTATTGTATTATATAGTTAGACAGTAGACTGGGAGAACAGTTTCGTTTTACAAGTGTAACTACACTATATACTACAATACATACCACACTACATACTACACTACATACCACACTACATACTACACTACATACCACACTACATACTACACTACATACTACACTACATACTACACTACATACTACACTATATACCACACTACATACTACACTACATACTACACTACATACTACACTACATACTACACTACATACCACACTACATACCACACTACATACTACACTACATACTACACTACATACTACACTACATACTACACTACATACCACACTACATACTACACTACATACTACACTACATACTACACTACATACTACACTACATACTACACTACATACCACACTATATACCACACTACATACTACACTACATACTACACTACATACTACACTACATACTACACTACATACTACACTACATACCACACTACATACTACACTACATACTACACTACATACTACACTACATACTACACTACATACTACACTACATACTACACTACATACTACACTATATACCACACTACATACTACACTACATACCACACTACATACTACACTACATACTACACTATATACTACACTACATACTACACTACATACCACACTACATACTATATGCAACACATACACAGACATACAGCTGCCGGAAGGGTGAGACATACTTAGACTGTAGAAGAAAGACAAGTGCTAAGCAGCTGCAAACAGTGTAGTAGAAGTACCTAGTACATGCACAGTGAGTACCTAGTACATGCACAGTGAGTACCTAGTACATGCACAGTGAGCTAACAACGACTCATATATATTGTATACATGGGAAGGCATGCTAGCTAATAGTTAGCTGTATATAACAATTACCAGCTCCTTGAGCCTTCCTCGCTTCACCTGTGTGGGATTAGACAGACAGAGTGAGTACATATAATAGACATCTACAGGTGACACCTACAGGTGACACCTACAGGCGACACCTACAGGTGACACCTACATGTGACACCTACAGGTGACACCTACAAGTGACACCTACTGGTGACATCTACAGGCGACACCTACAGGTGACACCTACAGGTGACACCTACAGGTGACATCTACAGGTGACACCTACAGATGACACCTACTGGTGACACCTACAGGTGACACCTACAGGTGACATCTACAAGTGACACCTACAGGTGACACCTACAGGTGACACCTACTGGTGACACCTACAGGTGACACCTACAGGTGACATCTACATGAGACACCTACTGGTGACACCTACAGGTGACAACTACAGGCGACACCTACAGGTGACACCTACATGTGACACCTACAGGTGACACCTACAACTGACACCTACAAGTGACACCTACTGGTGACATCTACAGGTGACACCTACAGGTGACACCTACAGGTGACACCTACAGGTGACATCTACAAGTGACACCTACAGGTGACACCTACTGGTGACACCTACAGGTGACACCTACAGGTAACATCTACAGGTAATACCAGTTATAGACAGTGGTGGACAGTTAGTTGTGTTAAAAGATTGTAATTAACTTGAGGTTATTCTGCAATACAAAAACTTGGTGGGGTTACCTCCTCTTTCTCTACACATAACATACACTGTCGGTATAAGTTGCGCAAAATTACAATCCAACAAACTTTACAAAGTTTTAAAGCAAAGTTTCTATAGAATGAGTTCGTTGGCACGAAGGCGGGCCTATATTTTGCAATATTATCGTTGCTAAAAACTAATGCCAGTGTAAATTTTTTGTCCAATATTTTCCAAAATTGTGTTGCCTAGTTATATTCTACAGCATAACTACACAAATCTGAATGACTAGCTATGTGACCGCAGAAGCTACAGACCACATCCTATGAAAATAGATATTTGTTTAGAAATCATAGAGAACTGAATGCGAACTAATCTGTACTCATAGAAATGATGCGGGGGAGACAATATAAGACTTTTTGACAAATTTTTGGTGTGAAAAGAGAAAGATAAATTGGGAAACAATCGAGTGATGACACTGGCCATTTTGGGTGAGTGGGATTTATCTAAGGAGAGTGCTTACAAACAATGAGCGGAGAGAGAGGGAACTGGTAGGGAGAAAAGTTTGGGGGGGGGGGAAGATTAGGTGAGGAAAGATGGGGTAGAAACGGGAGGATTAGAGAAGATTAGGAAAAATTAGGAAGGTGGGTCTAGGACTAAGGGGACAGACGGCAGGAGGGGGATAAAGATGGGGTAAGACCGCCGACTCACTTCTAGAATCTGCCATAGAATAAGTAGCTCTCGGCCCTCCAGGCTGTTTATCGAATATTCCTCTAACAAAAGCACTCGGACTCTCTCCAGGACGTGACAGTGTCAGTCTACTCACAGACTTGTACACGGAGCCCGCGGGCTACAAATACAGATGTTTATGGACTTACACAACACAAACACCATCCACATGTCTATGCATGCACAGAAATATTTAAACATAAAAAAACATAATTGAAATCACAAACTCACAGCCGCTGGTCTGTTGCTATACGTTATTTCATCAGCTCGTACGCGTATAATAGGGAAACCTTCTACTTCCTGTCCTGTGCGAGCATCCAGGCCGATCATCGGAGTGAACCTAGAGGTGATATTAGCTCCGATAGCAGCTTGTATAATGTGGTACTCATTCTCCAGGATATCATCAGCTCCCAGTGCAGTAGCTATTGCTACAATACAATGGGGAAACCTATAACAGGAGTGTGACACTTGGGGATTGTCTTCCCCTAGTAGATAAAGTTTAAGAGAGAAGATAAATCTCAATAGAGAAATCTTACTTATTAACAATTTCTATTTTACATCAAGTACTTTTACTTCCTTGATCCAGAATATTAATGCAGAGTAAAATTGATCTGAAGGTTTCGTTAAAGGTTCACCGTTTGAAGCACTTTCAAAGCTATGTTCTCTCGCTTCAAGAAATATTTTTAAGCAACAAACTCTAATTTGCTGAGTGTAAATTAAATTCACTGCTATTATTTATTCCTTTTTTTTTCCAAAAACTCGCAGCTAGTAACTAGCAGAAACAAGAAAGTGATTTTGCTCAAACCATATTTATACGTCTGATGGTGCTAGTGCAAACAGCGGCTAGTGCTAAATAACACCCCGGACTCACTGCCAACCACTATCTATTTCATTAACGTCAAAAACATAATTTTCTCATCTAATGTTCTACTTTTTGGTGATGTCTGATTTGCCGGCTAACAACAAATATTCAGTAGACGCAGTGATAGATAAATATCCCAGCACACAGGATACATAGCCTGAGATCTACTTACATCTCTCCAAGTCGTTGATCTCAGTCTTCAGGGCCAGCCTGTGTATGGGGAGATTTTCATTGACCATAGCCTCAGCCAGGTTGAAAAAGGTTGTGTGAGAGTAGGGCTCGTCCGCACCAAGTCTCCCACTGAGGGTCAATGAACAGTTGTTATCGTTTGGGTCCTCGGGCTACAAAACACGACAACCCTCTCATATACAGCACGTGTCTCTTAGGCTATTGTATAGCTGCTTGCACTATACAATAGAGTGGTCTCTCTTTAGAGAAAATTTTATTAGCTTTTTACACACTGTATAAGAATTGTATTTTGTACAAAAAACGCGTAAAACTTTCATTATCACAATTCAATTTCTCGCCATTAAACTAGGTGGTGTTCAACACAAGGAGTTGTGGCACCATTGAATGGGGGAAGGGGGGAGGTAGTTATGCCAAGTAATTATATCATTGCATGTGTTAATGAAGCTCACCTTTCACGACGTTGAGAAAGAATATATCCAGTTTTCATACCAGACTGCTCCTAATCACACTCCGAAAGAACCGTAAATCATTTACCTCTCCTTAAATGGTACCGTATAACCTTACCTGTCCTTAAATGGTACCGTATATCACTTACCTCTCCTTGAATGACACCATATAACCCTTACCTCTCCTTGAATGATACCATATAACCCTTACCTCTCCTTAAATGGTACCATATAACCCTTACCTCTCTTTGAATGGCACCATATAACACTTACCTCTCCTTGAATGGTACCATATAAACCTAGCCTCCCTTAAATGGTAGCATATATCACTTACTTCTCCTTAAATGGTACCATATAACCCTTACCTCTCCTTAAATGGTACCATATAACCCTTACCTCTCCTTGAATGGCACCATATAACCCTTACAGCTCCTGAAACGATACCATATAACCCTAGCCTTCCTTAAATGGTGCCATATATCACTTACTTCTCCCCTGATGAGGATGTATATTTGCAGTTTCTCTTCGGCGAAGACAATGGGAGGGATGGTGGGAGGGATGGTTAGACAGGTAACTCCGGCGGGGGTGTCAAACTCCATCAGCAGGTCCGTTAGACCGGGTTGCATCGCCTGTTTTAGACATTCCAGCACCTGCAGGGTGAATGTGTAATATATACAATACACAACATACAGCCCATGATATACAACATATACATATATCAAATAGTATATAACTTGGTGTGTACGTACTGTATTGTAGGGTTTTTCGCTAATTTTAAGGAAATGGGCCTTTCCATTGCCGGCCCGAGCTAGGCCAGTGATCATGGAGCGTTGACAAGACTCCCCGATACCGATAGGAAATAGTCTAGCATACTCCGCTCTCTGACTAACAAAGTCAAAGCATTCGTGTTTGTTTGACACGGAACCCTCCGTGATCAGGAACACCTAAAACAGTAACAATGTGTGTAAGGTATAAATAGCACCAGTAGCAATGTGTGTAAGGTATAAATAGCACCAGTAGCAATGTGTGTAAGGTATAAATAGCACCAGTAGCAATGTGTGTAAGGTATAAATAGCACCAGGAGCAATGTGTGTAAGGTATAAATAGCACCAGCAGCAATGTGTGTAAGGTATAAATAGCACCAGTAGCAATGTGTGTAAGGTATAAATAGCACCAGTAGCAATGTGTGTAAGGTATAAATAGCACCAGTAGCAACGTGTGCAAGGTATAAATAGCACCAGTAGCAACGTGTGCAAGGTATAAATAGCACCAGTAGCAATGTGTGTAAGGTATAAATAGCACCAGCAGCAATGTGTGTAAGGTATAAATAGCACCGGTAGCAATGTGTGTAAGGTATAAATAGCACCAGTAGCAACGTGTGCAAGGTATAAATAGCACCAGTAGCAACGTGTGCAAGGTATAAATAGCACCAGTAGCAACGTGTGCAAGGTATAAATAGCACCAGTAGCAATGTGTGTAAGGTATAAATAGCACTATCAGCTACATTTTCAAACCGGCAGAAATTTCAAATACAAACGGAAAATCAGGCTGAAAGAGCGTATGGTCAAAAAGAACGAACAAAAAAGTAAAAAAGAAAAGAAGCAATTATAGGAAAAGGGAGTGATATAAAATGGCTCTAACCTGTTTAGGATGTCCAGATATAATGGGCTGACTGTAGACATGCTGAAGTAAACCGAGTACATTGTGTCCAGCCATATCACATCTCATCTTCAGCTGGCATTTGATGGCCTTCATCACATTGTACTGGTTGTACACTCTACTAGATCTGTACAATTGTATATTATATACTAGTTGTACACTCTACTAGATCTGTACAGTTATATACTATCTGTACACTCTACTAAATGGACTAACAAGTGCAGACGTACTTAAACAAAGGGACGGCAGTAGCTCCAAAACTGATGATATTGAAATAACAACCGACAGGAAGTCCTTTGATGAAATAGAGGAGAGTTTCTCGGGCTAACTGCATTTTATGTCCTCTCATACCAGCTGTAACATATAAGTCTATGTAACGTAACACTGTATAAGTCTATGTAACATTACACTGTAGAAGTCTATGAAACATAGATGTGCTATAACCATTTATGAGTCTATTACATATAGCAGATGTAATCATGGACCTAGTATATATGGACTAATA
The DNA here is from genome assembly GCA_945261195.1 of Cryptosula pallasiana. Taxonomy (NCBI): domain Eukaryota; kingdom Metazoa; phylum Bryozoa; class Gymnolaemata; order Cheilostomatida; family Cryptosulidae; genus Cryptosula; species Cryptosula pallasiana. The sequence goes on along the minus strand of OX183132.1, from coordinate 36,036,182 downwards.
AGTGGGCGGATTTTTTGTCCTCACTCTGCAATCAAAACAAAACATGGCGGCAAGGGCACGTGAATTGATTAGCAGTTGTCATAGTAATCCCGTCGTATTTAAATGGTACTATGGATAAAAAAAACGCATTCTATTGAGAATAATAAATCTTCTATCACCACAGCAGCCCGATTCGTTAAATAAACAAGCTTGAATTTTATTTAATAACTATTATAATTTACTATTATTATTTGTTATTACATATTTATAACATATATACATATTTATACTACTATATAATAATCATAATATATAATATTAATGCTATTGTTTGTTATTATTATTAACCATAACTGCAGGGTAAATAAATGCAAGAATCAATGCTGTTATGAACAATACAATATCATAATTTTATTACTACACTACAAACAAAAGCAAACTGAGTTTTTATATAAAAATATCGCAAATTACGAGAATTAAGAACTTTTTGGAAGAATTGATCTCTACTTGACCGTACTCTGGAATGCTCAATTTATGCAAAACCAAGCGTAATACAGCATCATGTGACTGGTAGCCATGTTGTATTTCGACAATGACGGCTAACATGGCCAGGACACGGAAGTTTCATGGGGCATCAACTGGTAGCTCCGCAAAGATATTTGTCCATTCTACTAGGACTGTGGATGTAATAGACATGCTAAAACCATTCATGAGACTATTGAGTATAACAGATGTGGACGTCTAGTAATATTCTACTTACGAGAGCGATCAACACAGAATAAATATTCTCCTTTAGTTGACTTGGGCTTAGCTTTGTTTAGCCTGTGAAATAGTGTGAATAGCCCGCAGTGGTTGGTCATAACCACATGATCAGAGGCTACAACATACAAACAAGACCACATGTAGAGCAATAGGTGCATAACTCTATGCAATAGATCGCTATAGAAAGAAGCAAGGCTAGCCAGGAGTGTATAGAAGCTTACAGTGAGGGGAGCCACCTTTCTGTACCAGGATATGGGGGGACTCGAGGTCAGCGTACTTCATTGTGAATGCAAAGTCTCTGTTGGGGAGATAACTACCAGCCAGGGTCAGCTACAATAGCGCATGCATTGTGAGTAGAGATGAGAGAATAGGGGTGTAACAGGAAGGAGATGGAGAAAGAAGCAGACGCGTACCTTGGCGTTGTAGCGAGTTTGATCTAGATAATCTATCTCGAGCACCTCCCGTGACAAGACGTCTTTTATCATGTAGTTACCGGCTACTATGGCTTGGAAGTAGAAGTCAAAGCTGTATTCATCTACATTGTATGAGCTCTGGTCAGATCGACCAATAGCTGAGTCTGTAACAACCATTTATCTTAGCTTTATATCTCATGTTTATATCACTGTTACTACTGCTACTACTGCTGCTACTGTTACTACTACTACCGCTACTACTACTGCTGCTACTACTACTACTGCTGCTACTACTACTACTACTGCTACTACTACTACTACTGCTGCTACTGCTACTACAACTACTGCTGCTAATACTACTACTACTTCCACTACTAATACTGATACTACAGCTACTGCTACTACTACTACTGCTGCTACTGCTATTACTATTTACTACCACTTCTACTATTGCTACTACTGCTGCTACTACTACTGCTACTACTACTGATACTACTACTACTACTGCTTCTACTACTGCTACTACTGCTACTACTACTGATACAACTACTACTACTACTACTACTGCTACTACTACTGATACTACTACTACTGCTCTGCTACTACTATTACTACTACTGCTACTACTACTACTGCTACTACTACTGCTCTGCTACTACTATTACTACTACTACTATTACTACTGCTGCTACTACTACTACTACTACTACTACTACTATTACTACTGCTACTACTACTGCTGCTACTACTGCTGCTGCTACTACTACTATTACACTGTTATATAAATTACCCAGTGCTGTGCAGAGGGTAGTACATAAACCGATGGCTTGGCCCATAAATAAATTAAAGCAATACTAGGCACGCCTCTGACAATGTCAAGGTGACAAAGCGAAATCGCCACTGTCCACTAGTCACCTCCATACCGTACAACTTACCCATGTAACGACCCTGGAACTCTCTTGGCACAAAGGAAGGAAAAACAAAGGGGACATGACCCTCTGGAGAGACCATCAGCTCAATACTGTATTGGAACATCACTTCAACCTGATAGTACATATTAGATGACAGACATCAGTTTTGTGCTCTAACAATGGGTACATACTACATGTGTGTGTGTTCGTATGCGTAGGTGTGCATCTGATTGAGTGAAAGCTTAGTAGCACAAGTCACACATCAGGGTTATGTACTAAATCAATCCCTGACAGTTGATGGCAATTACTGTAACCGGATTCTCAAGTATTTATGATTTGCTTCAGTGAGTTGAATTCCGATACAATGACATTGCAGGTCGCAATAGTTCAAAATGGAATGTGTCAGGAAAGGGTGGTGTTTATACCTGCTCCTCAGCTGGCACTACGCCAATATGGCAAGTAAACATGTCGCTGGAGGATTCTTCCAATAGAATGCCCTCTCCATCCAACTGTTCCAGGAGGGACAACTCCTACAATCGAGCATACATTGCATGTATAAAGGAGTGTACAGAAATATCAGTTAAGTATTAAAGGAGTGTATACAGATATAATGTATGTATAAAGGAGCGTATAGACTAACATGATTCTCCCCTTTCTCCCTGCTGGCAGCGACCACCTTGCGACCACAGAGAGAAGCCTCAAAGTGGTAGAGGGCTGCCTCTGGGTCAACAGGAAACAGAAAGAAGCCGTCGATATGATCAGTCTCGGTGTTGGTAAACGCTGCCTGACAAGTTACGTCAGCCACCATGCCATGGATGGTCACAAACAACTTTATGGAGTCGATTGCAACTGAAACACAAAGCATAGATTCAACCAACGAGAGCCATGCTCAACGTGTGCAGGGATTCCTATCGACGTGTCAATCTATCATCATTCAAACACTACAGCAAATGGACACTTCAACAATAGTATTGTAACCAACTAAACAAAAAAACTGTACCTCAGAAGTTAAAACATGACAAAAAAGTTTCATGAAGTGAGACTGTGACATCTATGGTCAAAACCTCCTATTAACAAAAAAATTAAAATAATTTTTAAAAAAATGCCAAATTAGGTTCAATTACGTAATCAGTTATATAACCAAACAAAATCAACAAAAACAACTTTGAATTTGACTATTAACAACTTTCAAGCTACAGGAATTTTTGAACTTTTCAAATTGAGGCCATAAAAACATACTAAAACAGTGTTAAAAGTTGCAGACTTTCACAACAGGCGTGTCTGGTTGACTATGAACATTCTCTGGTAATAACGATTGACAAATTTAAACTTTGTAACTCATACTTTTGAAAAACAATACAGCTTGTGAGATTTCTTCAACTCTCATTCCAGGAGAAAACAACTGCTTTACGCAACCAACTAATTTTATATAGGTCATTCATTATCACACCTATTCCATTTGACGCCACACCATATATTCTTTTGAAAGCAAAAAAATCTAACTTTCCGATCCACCATATGTTTTATTACTATGATATGTTATCAAATTTGTTTTTTTAAAAAAATTAACGGTTTTGAGGATGTTATTTCACTTGTTTAGAACAAATAATCTCGAAGTGAATGATGATGAGCTTTGATGCAAAATTAGAGATTAGCACGAAGCTATTCCTTGGAGACGAATAAATCAATGATGGTTAGATAGCTCTATTCATAACAACATAACCTGCGTACTTACCAGGTCGAATGTCCTTTAATAGACTGATGTCGATACCATCGTAGGCTGTTCTTCTTGGTTTCGGTCGACTAAAATCCTCCACAGCAAAGTAAAGACCCCATCTGTGCTTACGAATATCCATAGTGGTGTAGTGTGTGAGTTATGTAATTGTGTGCCAGTTATGCAACAGTGTTTCTCATTGGCAGCACCAGGATAGCTTGTAAATGCCTCTATAAGATGAGAGATAAAATATTTTATGTACTTGTTTTTATTTTTGTAGAAGGTTGGCATAAACAGCAATTATATAGGAGATACAATAAACAACAAACTATTTCAGCTCCACGCTTTGCCTGTAATAAATTATAACTTATTTTGGTCTATAACAACCCAAAACAAAAAATCAGACATTAAATGGAGTACACAAGTTATGAAGCACGCAGTACAGTCCCTCTAAGTTCATCACTTTACTCTAAGGAGCTAAGCTAGCCACTCAAGTGGGTATATGCCGATTGGCTCAAATGGTGATAAACAGAATTGATGCTTTGCATGATAAAATTTCAAGGGTCTGATAAAAACTTGAGGCGATGAGATAATGATAAATTAGTCAGTAGTAATCAACTACAATTCAAAAATTCGCAGTTTCATTGACAAATCTGTGTCTAATTCTACGTACTAGTAATAATTATATAACAAACAATCTGGGCCTTCCAGTTAGATCTGGATGTACAGAAGTAAATAATAATAAATAATATCTTATTTACAAATAACGTCAATGAAACAACTGAACAACTTTTAGATGAAAGTGGTAGCGGCGAGGAGGCAAGTGAAGGTGTTGGAGTGATAGCAGTGCTCTGCGTGGGTGCTGCAGTACTGCTGACACTGGTGTGGTGACTTGGTGTAAAAGTGATAATTGCTCTCTGCGCAAGCAACCAATCAGGAGAGTGCATTTAAACCAAGAAAAATAATTAGTGAAAATAGCCAGAAATTAATTATTTCTATTGCTGATACTCTTGTGTATTTCACATGTTCTATCTTGTGTTGTGCAATTTAAACAACTAATTCGTTATTAAGCCGCCCCATTTTTATTGGATGGGCCCTAAAGCACATGCTTGCTATTTATTTAAGCAGCAAAGTCAATTGATCTTGACGCTCAGAACTGGAGAATTGTATATTCAGTAGCAACGGAGTCAACCTGCACATATAGCTACATTGTACTTATATGAACAACTTTTCCCGGCTCTTGAGAAGAATCAATTAGCCTAGTGGTCTGTGCTGAGACTGATAGGTTGTACAAGCCCTAGTCGTCTCCTTAGTTACATGGGAAGTAGCTTATACGTGTTCAGCTCTGTGAAGAGTTCTTTTAGTCATATAGTGCTGCGAGTCAGATATACCTTCTGGCCGTAATCGCCTCAACTGGTTATATGGGCAGCTGGTAAGATCTGTACCCAGCTCTAGGGAGAGTTTGTAAGCCAGATTTGGTTGCGCTGAGGCAGATAGCTCTTTAGGCCATAATCGTCTTTCTGCTAGTTCTATAGCTAACTAGCCTGTCTGTGCCCAGCTTTCAGGGGAGAGAGTTATGTTAGCTAGGGACTTGCACTGAGGTTTGAGAAGTCTTATACTATAGTCACCTCTTGGTTGCATAAGCAGCCAGACGTATTTGTGCCTAGCTCTGCATCAAGAGTTCTGTTAGACATAAGTCAAAATAGTCTCCATAAGTAACCGGCACCCTGGGGGTTAGTCATAACCCTCTCTCCTCGGGAAAGGTATTACACTTCTGCCATATTTATAAGGACAATCGAAGCGCACCTATTCATGTATAAGCTCAGTTATAGTTGAAGTTTAAGGGGTGTGCAAATACAAGGGTGGTAGTCGTGGCCTTGGTTGTCAAGAGTTAGAAAAACAGAGTTGTGCTCTCCTGCCGGCACTGAGAGAACAATTACTACAACCTGAATAACTTCTGCTGGTAGTGAAATGAAAACTGCTGCAAGCAACTATCCAAGTCAACAGTCTTTTCGAATGAAAGTAATAGTAATCTTATCTTTTCATATTTCACTTCAGCTTAGACTTGTATTCCTATTTCTAGTAGTAGGTGTTAGTAGCAGGGTCCTAGGGAGTACATCTTATTATCTATCATCATCTTCAACTTGCACGATGATGATGTGATTTAAAGTTGTTTTCATGAAACAACAAGTGTGCTACATTTTGAGAAAAGATAAATTGTCGGTGCCTGCTCCTCTACTGAGTGAATAAACATATTTCCTGATTTATTACTCGGTAAACTACTGTACTATATTATTATTGATTATTATTAATTAATTATTATAAAACGTTTTATTCAGTTATTATTATTAATTATTATCATCATCATTAATTAATAATAATTATTATTATAATTTATTAAATTTATCATTAAAACAATGAATTATTATTACTTATTTATTAATACTACTACTAGTAGTAATTATTACTGTAACTTATTATTATTACTTAGTTAGTAGTACTACTAGCTTTTCAAGTTTTTATTTATTTATTAAACAATATATAATAATAATTAATAATAATAACAATAATAAACACTGCAATAGTTATTACAATTAAAACAACAATAAATAATAATAATTATAATAATAATTAATTTAATACAACATACATACACAACAACAACAAATAATAATAATAATAATAGATGCTGTTAGGTAGGTAGTGACTCACTTGATCAATAAGAAAACTAACAAAATAAATTCTGTCACAGGATTTACCTTCAGGCAATCAGTTATGATAAAGGCTGACTAACTTGTCTTCTCCATTTGAGCAGCTCGTGTTATTATTATTTATTATTATTACCTAATAACACTACTGCTCCATTTTGCGGAACACAAACAATTTCTGTTGTATGTTGTCGACCCCAGGCTGACCTTTATTCGACCATAACTTCGCCTATTTACATTTCATACAACGATTATGTATACTCGTTGTTTCATATCGGGAATTTTAGCCATACTTGGACCTGTATCAAAAATGGCTTAGCATCAAAGGGTAACAAGTAGACTCGCCCCGCCGGCAACTGGACCCGTCAAGTGGTCCGGTCAACTCGCCCCATGTCAGTCAACTAGCCCCAGTCAACTGGCCCCAAAAGAAGATACTGTTAAAAGAGAACATAACTTATACTAAACGCATTTTATGTCATGATTTATGCATATTAAAAAATCTCAGCATGTTGGTTAAGTTTTGAACTTGAAAATTTTTTCTTTCTCTTATAACAACACAGTTTTTTGTTACCTAAAACCTGTGCTATAGCGCAGCACATTTACTTTGTCGATTTCTACTATCTGCTATCTACTATCACACACTCCTAAATAATAAATGAATGAGTGATGTGTTTTATATCATTGTATTTTCCCAGTAATTTTTCGGTCAAGTTTTGCAAATGGTGGAAAAAACATTGAATACAACAATTACATTGTTATGTGGTTATTTTCTTATTTCACACCATTTATGGACATGGGCCTTTCAAATAACTCCATGCTGAAAGGAATAAGTGGTGAAGTAAAACGACAATAGCAGGTGTTATCATGATCACATTACTTTTACAGTATATGAAAAGGCAGACAGCTAGTACAAACAAGTGCAACAATTTTTCTGTTTGGAATTTAAAAAAAAGTACTTGGTTTCTTGAAAGACGATGTAGATAATAAATTAAAATCACCAATATCACAGCATGTAACAAGTGTGTATCAATTAATATTAGAGTTAGAAGTAGAAGGCTGACTGTCCTTTAGTTTCTACAAAATTACATAATATCTCTTTGATGAGGAAAGACAGTCTGCCTACATACTAACAACCATCATGTTACCAACCAAAGTTTTCAAGACTGGTATATATTCTCATTCTCAGTTTATTACAAAAGGTTTTATAATAAATGGAGACACAAACTTTCTCATCCGCTTAATGCTTGAGACAATCCCTCTCTGTAATCTGCTGAATAACTCTACTCTACACTGAAGGACTCCAAGGTTTACTTGGAGACAATGTAGTGAGAGACACTCCCCAGTAAACCCTATTTCAAAGAGAAACAGAACAACCTATATTACAGCTTTGATATTGTTGTTGTTCAAAACTAACATTAAGAGAAAGTTTTTGAAGCAGTCATTATCAGTATGGCGACCAGCAGAGTCAAGTGGAAATGTAAGAATTGCGAGAGACTTGTTAGTGTAAAACAAGCTGGAGTTGAATGTGATGACTGCTCATTTTGGTTTCATATCAACTGTGTAGGTATACGATTGGCGAGGTATAAAGCAGCAGTGAGCAAAGGAAATGGTCTTCGCTTCAAATGCACAGAGTGCCAGGTGAGTACTTAACTGCATTTATTTCATAAAATTTTAATGAAATTTTAACATATTTTACTGGTTTACAAAAGTAATGGTAGTACCATTCACATAATTTTTGTATATCTACAAATCTACTCCTCAAATCAAATCATATTCATTCCTAAATCATCTAAATTTTGTCATCTTTGTGAATTATCAGGCATGACAATGTTTTTAGATTTTCATTTGGATTGTTTTAAGATAATGAATTTTTGTTGTTGTGATCTGACAAGTTAGCTCATTTCACCATAGAGTGGGTTTTGAATAAACAGGAAAACAAAATTGTAAAATGTAAAATTTATGTTTTCATTAAAAAAAGCTGCTGCCCAAGTTGGTATACAAGCCAGTGCATGGTTTGTATACAACAGGTTTACAGTCGGTATATTCTACAAACCCAACAATTGCAGTGATCACTACTATTAGAGCTTTTTTAAAACAAAAAAGTAATTGAAGAGTGCTGGACCTTTGATACTTTGGAAATAACTATAGTCTTAAAACTTATAATTCATTGCATTCATATTTGATACAGATTAAGAAGTTGTCTAAAGCAAAAGAAAGTTGCAGCAGTGTGACAGTGAAGAAAGATCCAACAGATACCCCTGTTAGAGACATGCACTTTGACATTAGGTAACTCTAGTAGTTCTGCTTCCTATTAAGCAAATAAATTCAGTATCTAAAGTTATATCTAAATATTGTAAAAATAGATTTTGATGTGCAGACATATGTAAATTTCCATGTCTGGGAGTTATTGAATACACGAACTACATTTGAATTTATCCGTGGTGCCGTACATCTGTCCATGGTGCAGTACATGTGTCCATGGTGCAGTACATGTGTCCGTGGTGCAGTACATGTGTCCGTGGTGCAGTACATGTGTACACGTGTACATGTGCAGTACATGTGTACACATCCTATATTCTATTTTGCATCTCACTTAGTGCCGTCACCAACTGATAATTGTTAATCAGATTAATCTTCATAGTTACATTTTTTAATCTTAAATTAGTAGGTTACATTTTTTGGGTTATCTAATGTCTATAAACAACCCATTTCACTCTTTTACATACATTCAGCTTGGAAGATCACTTGTAAGTTGAAAATACTAGGTTTTACTTTTCGATGATAACAAAAATGGTTCTTGAGCTGTGATTGTATTTGAACATGATGCTGAAAATAGAGCAGGTTGCACAACCTCCGCTAACACAGAATTTCCCCGTAGCATTTTTTGTGATTTGTTTTGTGTAAGTTTTTCATTTTGTAGTGAGCTCACATTGTGACAGTCCCCCCTAAAATGTAAAGAGCTATAACAGATTATTTAAATTTATAAAAAAAAATTGTAATTATTTCCAAAATGAGATGATTTTTTGCATGAAATAATCTCATAAAATAGTTTTAATCATAAAGTGATCGGTTTTAATTTTCGGTTAACTGAATTGAAAGTCAGAACTAACGCAAATGCAATTGAGAAGTAAGTACCTTTTAATTTCACTTTTATTCAGGCATATTTTTGAGATTTTTGTGAGGAATGAGTAAAAAATTATGCTTGTTTAAATACAAAACACTCCTTTCAGTAAATGCTGGAAGAATTGGGAATTTTATACAGCAGAATTATTTTAGGCTTGCAATTTATGTATCTATAGTTATTTTTCAATCGGTTTTAAATTTGCAATAGCTTATGTATAGATGAGAGTTTACCGAAGAAAATTGCCTTAAAATTTAGGAGAAAGTTGCAACAATTACTTACACTTGTGCTTTCTATCAAAGACAATCACCGGCTTAATCTATTTCATTTCAAGTGTTAGTCCATTTAGTACTTTAACAGGAATCTAATTTGTTGTTAACCCTCATAGATAGCAATTTCTCACTTTTTTGTCGTTTCCAACAAGTATTTAATTACGTTAACCATCAATTTCTCGTCTTTTTTTTTTAGAATAAGCAATTTATTCTGTTTGGGTGTATCAAGCTAATCTTTGGCACAAAATCTACTGAAGCTTTATATAGATTATATAAGTTATGGTATATTATATATTCCACATTGTAGCAAAATGTAGTTCTGATTTATTTTTTACAACATTTTAGGAAGAGCCAGATACATCGCATAGATAATGTTGATGGCAGTTCTACTTCAGCACCCATCAGCTTGTTTGATGAAGAAATGAGCGGAAGTCTGAGTGTAGCTCGCTATTGTGTAAGTATAATGCATTGAAGCAACTTACTTATAAAATAGCGAGGCCAGTATTGAACAACTTTTTAGCACTAAAAAGTTAGTGAAAAAACTTTACTATGATTGCAAGTCTCTATGTCATAGGAACTCGTTAAAAAGGTTGCTAGGAATGATGTGTTATGAGTAGCTTTTATTTCAGAATGCAAATAAAATATTATTTTAACGTAGATTCTATTTCATTAGCAGGCTTTGAATATTTTTATTTTTGAGATATTGGCTTTGGACTGTTGTGGTTGTAGTAGTTAGTATGGATATGGTATCAAACAGCAAAAATTATGTGACTACAAGGCTACATAATAATAGATTTTTAGCTCAGAAAAATGCTTAATTGTGGTGATAAAAATACACACAAGGTCACCTTATCCAATCATCAGTATTATAGCTCCTGATAAACCTATAGAATTTATAATTTAATGATAAATTATATTATTGGTGGTTCATTTTTTGTCAGCCTACATTGGCTTATGAGTACAAGATGGCAAGAGCGGGATGGATGTCACCAACTTCTTGGAGAGAATATCTGTCGAGTAAAAGTTTTGGGAGTGAAGTAAAGTCAGCAATGGACAGTGATGGGGTAGAGATCAGGTCAGCAATGGATAGTGATGAAGTGAACCAACTTCAAGAAGTGGACAGCAGATATCAAAATGAAGTGCTCACTGTAGAACAGTAAGTTGTTTTCTTCAGCTGTTTGTTTTTTCTTGTAGAATTAAACAACACTGTGTGTCTACATGTATTAGCTCGAAAATCATTGCAATTTTTTTCACCTGGTTCATTTAATTTTGAAGTATACTTTTTGCTCCACCTAATAAAATAATGTTATCAAGTGAATGCAACCCAGTTTTTTTATAATGATTTTTGTTGTAGACAAATGCTAGCGGAAGAACACAACTATGCCAGACATGAGGGAGATGGAGATGAATCTTTTACTGTTTCACTTCCTTATAGTGCTCCGTCCATCATCTGTGAGCAAGAGTATGTAAACATTTGTCATCCAAAACTCTTTCATCTGGAGATTACCAACAGCTTTATTTCTTTCGTTACATTAGCCTTTCCATTAATGCTTTTGACCATCCACAGTTTCTTTTAAATGCAACTTCTCTAGAGAGAGCAACCTTTTTACTTCTCTGGTAATCAAAAACTTGTTAGCTTGGAAATGGTTGCCTTTCAACAAAAGGTTTCCATTTGATTATCATAAATGTCTCATAGCAGTACATAGCCTCAAATTGGTAGCTTTGACTATGGGTTCCGTTTTCATAGTGTTTGACATCTTTGTGTTTTAGAATCAGTTTTGATACACCAGTCATTGCTGCACAGCAGGAAACTCCAATATGCTACAAAGTGTTGCCAACAGGAAGTCAGCGTGGGAAACCGCTATTGGTCGCAGATGACGGTTTTACCTACACCATACGGAGAAAACCCAAACACGGTATTTCATGGCGCTGTAGCAACCGGAAATGCAGTGGAGCTGTTAGACAGAATGAAGCCTTGTTTAGGGTTTTGGCAGCACATAACCATGAGTCAAAACCTGGGATTCATCTTGGAACCGAAATAAGAGTTAATGTAGGTTAAATGGGCTATTTAAGTCATATTTCATAGCTTGTCTTTACTTTCTTGCTCAAACACCGTAGCTAGTTTACCTGCATTGTATTAATTATCTGGTGACTATCTGCTAAGTAGAAGTTATTGACGTGCTGTAATTATTATCAGTGAGTTTGTGCAAGCTTGAGTTTTTCACATTGAACATATGTGGGAATGCTTTCCAAACTTTATTTACAAAACTCTTAAAAATTTACTTGATTTACCAGGATATCTTCGATATATAGTAGGTAAAAACTTTTTATTCATAAAGTTGGCCAAACTACAATGCTGCTTATTCTTTCATAAACAGAGAAAAACTTTCCATTTGTTTCTCTTACATTACTAGCACAACTGACCGCATACACTTACACACCTCTACCAAAATCCACTGCTGTGTTTTAATATCTGATTCTGCATGCTCTCTTATGGTTATAGAGCAAAGCAAAAGGAAAAGAGGATCTCTTCACTAGTGGAGCTGCCATTGCGAGGAAAGAGTTTACAGAAATTTTGTCTGAATCAATTGAATTAGATCCAACAGTAGCCGGAATACCAAGTTTGGACAATGTTGCTCGCGTTGTCAATCGAACTCGTCAAAAACTCAGACCAAAAGATCCAGAGGGCTTAGAGTTTGAGGTGAGAATTTAAAATTACAAAAAGTAAACATTGGTAAGTTAGTAATAGTGTAGTGCTAACAAATAATGAGCGCTTATTCACACCAAGCGTAGGACAACATTGACACAACTTGTCATTAATAAATGCAACATATATTCACTTTTTATTTTCAGCTTTCCCATGATGATATCCCTCCAAGTTTTCTACTGAAAGATGTTGCTGCACATTGCCAGAGACATTTACTGTTTGCCACACAGACTATGATGGACTTGCTACAGAATGCCAAGCAATGGTATATCGATGGCACTTTTAAAGTTGTACGAAAACCTTTCACTCAGCTTTTCACCATTCACAGTTTCGTCAAAGATGGAAAAAACATGAAACAGATACCACTACTTTTTGCATTCATGTCACGAAGAAAAACCAAAGATTACAGATCAGTGAGTGATTTTGTAAAGTTTAAGAAAATGTAAATGTCATTTACCTATGTAAATTTCTTTTAGACATTTTCAGAAACTCCTGCATATGTGTAATGTTTCAGGTACTCAGAGCTGTCACTGAAGCATTACCAATGAAACCCTTGGTAGAAGGTGTTGTGGCTGACTTTGAGAAAGGTAAGAAACTATGAGACAAACATATATTACAGGAGGAGCGATCAAATAGCAATTTTGTTGTAGAGAATCATTGCATTATGTTTTGGGCCCGTTATGAGGGCAAAGCTAACACTTTATTAAAAAAAATGCAGAAAATGCTTTCAATCACTAATAATTTGGGTATCAATAGACAGCAGAGAAAATTTATATGAACATGTATGCCCTTTGCACTCATAAAAATAACTAAAAATGTATTGCCATCTTTTACAGCAATGTGGAAGGCTGTGAGTGAAGAGATGGATGTAGCAATCAGGGGCTGCAACTTCCACTGGCAGCAGGCAGTATACAGAAAAGTTGCTGATCTTGGTTTAAAAAGGGACTATGAAAAGAAAGAAAATGTTTACAAATACGTAAGGCAGCTTATGTCTTTACCATTCGTACCTGCAGAGCATATTGAAGCATGCTTTAACAGATTGCAGATGAAGGCAGAATCAGGGGTGTTACGGGAGCTGTGTACTTATATTGATTTAAACTGGCTGAAAAGTAACACATGGAGTGTGAATTCCTGGTGCCAGTTTGGGCAGCCAATTAGAACAAACAATGATTTGGAGGGTTGGCATCAAAGTGTGAATTGCCAATTTAGAAGTGCAAATCCCCCATTTTACTTACTTTTAAACACTTTGTTCGCCTCTGTCAACACACTTCCTTTTCAGTTGAGCTTGTTGAGTCATGGGAAGCTTATCAGAAAACAACGAAAAAAGCAAAGGCAGAAGCAGGGTAAAATATTTGAGCTGTGGGACGAGTACAACGATCAACAAATATCTACATCAAAACTCCTAAGAGCTATTTCATATTTGATATGATATGACAATTATAAAGTGTATGGTATTGGGTGTGCTATCTAAATAGGTGTTGATGTTCTGTGCGTCTGATATTGCCAACATTTATATACTTTTGAATATACATATAACCATATACAACATGCTTAGTGGAATAAAAAAAATCACTGCCACAAAATTAGAAATTAACTGTTTTACTGCACGCACTCATCTATTGGTATTGCCCTGAAAATATAGTACTGTCTAAAATATCACTCTCAATTAGGGACTAAGTAGGCTAGTGATAGTATAGTAGCCTATCCTAACTTTAGTATTAATTTAATGTGTTTGTTGATTGATATATTATTATGGTTATTTGCTTGATAAAGAAAAAACATTGTAAATCCAATCTTATTTTAAATGCAAATTGTCTGCTCTTGTATTTTGCTTGATAAAGGCAGGATATATGGGGCGAGTTGACTGGGGCTAGTTGACTGAAGTTGGACCAGTTGACTGGGGCTAGTCGACTGAAGTGGGGCCAGTTGGTTAGACCACTTGACGGGTCCAGTTGGTGGTGAGGCGAGTTGACATGCAACCCATCAAAGCATAGAGAACTAAAGCCACCACGTTGAGAGTTATCTTTTCGCACCTGTACAAGAAACAACAACTCGTTAAAATCATGGAATATTGGTACTGTACTTGACGGGGGGGGGGGGGTATACTCACTCAAAAGTCCTACGGCCCGGAGTCGATATATCCTGAAGTGACAAAGAATTTTGCTAATTATACGAAGGTTTTACTTGGATTCGGTTTTAATATTTTATTTTTATTATTATGATGAAAAAGCCATCATTTCTGTTCATTGTCGTTGTTATATCGACATGGCGCCACCAAAAAGGTATACTGTGTCCACTACTATTATGCTATGATTTTTTTTACGAGTAGCTTTTCTGTATTACTACTATCTATCTATAAAATAAAAATAATAATTGTCGTTGTTGAACAACTTCTTCTTGTTTGTTGTTGTTACTGTAACTATCTATCTATTATTATTATCAATGATGATAATTACAATAACAAATAATAATAATAACCATTATGATTATTATATTATTAGTAGTTGGGTAGTTAAATCACTCACTTTCTCCCTCACTAGGTTGCTATATTATTATAGCGTCGTAGAAGCTCCAGCAGCACAGCACAACCGACCACCACCATCCATGAAGAATAATAATGGTGGTTATTGCTTCAATAGAGTCCCCCAACTTCTAGGAGCCTAATCATCACCTTTAGGTTTAGGTATCAATTTACAATCCTTTAGCTACCCATCTCTTAACCTTAATTTTACACTAATCCAATCGTTACATTGCTATGCACATATATAACAGGCCTCTTTTTTCCAAGTTAGTGTGGCAGCATAATACTGTAAAGGATTTGCACCTTTACCGGACTACTGTTTGAGACTAGCTGTCTGTACTAATGAGCACTAGAGCTGTGTTGGTAGCGTAGCCTACTGGTGTCAAGGCACAACCCGTTATACAGGATTACTAACCAGTAGTATAACTCCACTGTATACAGTACTTAATCAATCTAACGGTCTCGATCCGGAGACTTCCTGTTTCTCTTGATACGGAGATCTGTTTCTCAGCACACAGATCCGGTTTCATTTTACTTCTCAATTTGCTTAGCAAGCACGTGTATAGTTTATAGCAATTGTGTTAGGCAGACTTGTGACAATTTCAAATAGTGTAACGTAGTCTCTAAGAATGTTATTATCGACAAAGTAATTCTGCTTAGCAAGTTCACGACAGTATAAGAAGAGTTGTAGTTATCAACAACAATGTATTCAAACGTAAAGATACAAAACTTACAACGAGAGGTATTTCGAAGTGTAAATAGTCGACAATATTAGAACCCACTAATACTTTCAGTCAAGACTACGAGGATGCACAACGTTACCCTAACGCTTCCAGTGTATCAACTCAACTCAACTGCTTCAAGAACTCTGACTGCTGGGCGATCTGCCCTAATACTTATGCAGTACAACATGCAAATCAGCAGTTGAAAGACTATAACGTATGATTGGATAATACAAAAACGAGCGCAGTGCTAACTATAAATGATAGCGTCAAAACACAGGCATATATAACATAAAGACAAGAGGGCGTAGATCTGCCAGGTTAAACGAACATATATATAAACAATACAACCAAACAAGCTGGCGCTTCTCCGCCAGGTTAAACGTAAATGATTAATTAAATAAAAACAAGATGGCTACCGGAACAGTTTGGCTTGGTTTCCGTAGCTTGATCTTGGCTGTCACGTCTCCTCGGTCTGTAAGAACGAAGGCTCCTCGGGTTGTTCGGCTTCCAGGATAACATCTGCTTCAATAGGGTAAGACAACTCCTGGCGCATCTGGCTACACACAGTCTCTCGCACAATTCCATTACAATACTAAGCCCATAATAGTAATCCTGACATAGCTCAAAGCCTCCTTGGCCAAATAATCATGTATACAAACATGTAAACTTCACACATAGATCCCTGGCATGTCAACATATATGAATATTGCATAATAAAGTAGTAGTAAATAATAAAAATGCCCACGGGGATGCTTGCATATGTATAGACAATGAAGAACCAACGGCTACCCTTCAAAAATACATATGAACAATGATTACTTCAACTTTATGTTGCTTGAGATAATAACCCAGCTTCCATTCTACTATTTATTCCCTTTTGTTTGCAAATCTTCATTCAATTGACAATTGTAAGCTATGCAATAAGCTGTAGGCTTCTGTGTTTTACTCTGTATATAAGCTAAAAGAGTTTGTAAATATATTAGACGATGTTGAGCCTATGAATATAATACAGGGTTTGATTATTTCTGAATCAGTAAGTGTGGAGCCAACTGCGCTAATAGCTAGTTTACTAGTTATTTATATTACCTGTTCCCAGCTCTAGAGAGAGTTGTTAGCCTGGTGATCCTGCTCTGAGATAGATAAGCCTTTTCGGCTGTAGTCATCTCTTCTACTTGTATGGACAACTAGATATATCAGTGCCCAGCCCTAAAGAGGGTTCTGCTAGCCAGATATGTGCCCTGAGATAGATAGACCTCTGGTAGTAGTCATCTCCCTTAGCTACATGGTTAGCTAGATACATCTGTGCTCAGCACTAGTGAGGGTTCTGCTAGCCTGGTATCAGCATACAGATAGATAGGCTACCATCTATAGTCATCTCTACTGGTTACATGTGTAACTCATCACGTCTGTGCTCAGCTCTCACAAAACTACTGCTAGCGAGACCCCAACCAAGAAGCAGCCGAACTCATATCGTAGTTATCTCCCCTTGGCGAATGAGATAACCAGGTTTAGTTATCCCCAGACTCATTTAGTCTTGCTAGTTTACTAAAGACTGAGATAGGGTGCCGACGTGTCATTCACACCTCTCTAAAGACAAATCTCGGACCTCTGGTCATGCTGCTTATGGAAGGTTTATACTTTACATCAATTCCCTCTTGAAGAGCCAGGTTGTCATCAGGCAAACAGTCGTGTACCCTTCCCCTTGTCACTTCTGTTGCAGAGGGTCCTATGATAGTGAGTTGTGTTTTCCTACACTGACATAGGAGACAATTACTTCAAACAGCCAAAACCAGAACTAAAACTTGACTCATCCTGAATCACATTTCCCCCATTTGTTCTACAGATTAGCTAGCTGCTCATATGTTTACCGCTCAATCTCTCAGAACTACCTCTCAATTAATTCTCAAAGCCCATTATTATACACTCAAGACCCTCAGGTCACACCTCCTCCTCCATGGGCACCGGGTTAAAACCAGAGCCTGACTGGTTTTTCCTATTGTCGGGCTCCTAAACCTTTGACTCACCAAAGTGAATATTTTCAAATTTTACCTCTGCAATGACAGTACTTCCAGGTTAGGGCCCAAGTGGCGACTACTGCGTAAGCAGCTTTTGTTTTCTTGCAGAGGTGAACCTCTCACATATAGAGGTGCACAAACCTTTATATTCTGGGCCTCCTAAGACGGTTCTTCGGCATCAACAAACCTTACATGACCGATGTGACTCTCACTCAGTTTACTTCTACTACTCCCTTCACTTTCACTACTACTGCTATTACATCTGCCTTGATAACCCCTTACAAACAGCAATACATATGTCTCTTTATTCTGGGCATTGTAAAATAGCTCCTCAGAATCAGCAAACCTTACATGACCAATGTGACCCTCACTCAATTTACTCCCACAACTCCACTTTCTCTACTTCTGCTACTGCAACCGCCTCGATTACTACGACTACTGGTATGTCTATATCTTCTATTAGGGCAGTCCTGGGCAGTATGACCTATACTATCACAAACCCAACCGTGAACGACTGGGCACAACCTTACCTGGTGGTCATCCCGGCCACAGCAAAAATACGCATTAGCATCATGAGAAGAAGAATAACCTCTAGACCAAATCTTCTTATTGTTTTCTTTTTTATTACTTTCCACTCTGCTCCTACTACTGTCCTTTCTATTCCATTCAGGTATGAACCTTTCATTGCTAGAATCTCTAGTTGACCTATATTCTTTATCACAAGCAGACCTACAATCTTTATAGCTGTCCCTACCCTAATCTTTTAAGCTTCCTGCATATTTATCCTCATACCTACCCTCTTTCGCAGCAGGTTGATCACTGCAAATGCTATGAACCTCCACACTACTGTAACACTCACCACCATTTTATATCAGCTCCCCAGTTTAGTGCTCAGCTGACTTGTCTTACCCAGCTCCAGATGTTCTCTGAATCCCTAGTGAACTTTCCTGATCTCAGAGTGTCAGTAGGTCCTTTCCAGTTTAAATTACGTTGCTGCATCAACCGAATACGCAGTCAAGGTTCCCTCAAACCATTCACAAATATAGCTAATGCAAACTGTTGCCTAACATAATCAATGTTTCCTAAAGTTGATGACCTATTACTGAGTTTTTTCCATGCTTAGCAGATAATCATTTTCATTCTCCCCCACAGCCTGATTTGCAGCTACAGACTTGAATGTTTTCACATCCCCTGTTTCCTCGGAACCATAAACATTTTTTAAATGAGCCTTTGCCTGTTCATACATACTCTCCTCACTTCTCATGTCAAATCCAAAAGGCTCTAGAACATCTCTACTCTGATCAATGGCATGCAATAAAGCCAAAAATTTCATTCTCCTGTTAAAAACATCTTGCTCTCTTCTACGTGCTGTTTCCTTTCCTAATTTAAAAGTAACTATTTCAACACTGAGTTCAAATTTATCTACCCATGCCTTACATGAAACCTAAGTGTCATCAGGATTAATAACTAATCTAGAAAAATCATGAAAATCAAATTGTATGACCATACTACTTCATTAACTTGAAGTGTTGGTCAACTGACCCCAGTCTTGAAAAACTGGTCACTAACTTGAAGTGTTCAGCGACCAGCACCAGCCTTAACTGGTGCAAGTTAATGCTAACTCCTTAACAAACCTTATAACGACAAATAACCTTGACAGTATCCTGAAAAAATCGCAGTTGCTATGTGCAAATACTAACAAACAATAAACAGTTTTTTTCACCACCACATGGCACCAATCCAATAAAAATGGCGTTAATAATTGATAAATAAACACTGGCCCTCGTTATCACCACAAACTCTTCAATGCTGTTTCCACAAAGTGGAACAATGGTAGGCAACTATCCCCCTTTCCTTTTACCTACAATGCCTCGTTAGATCACTAGTTAGGTAGGTAAAGAAGCTCCAGCACAACACAACCACCATTATGAATGGTCACATCAAAAGTCCTCAGCTTCTTAATCACATTTAGCGATCAACACTCAATCATTTAGATACCCTTAACCCTAATCTTACACTAATCCAATAGCTAAGTTATGCACGCATATTAATGTACATTTATTTATTAACTTAGTTTGAAAAGTGATGATGTTGATATATTATTATTATATCTTCAAAATTATTATTGTAAGGAATCGTATTATTACTATTATTATGCATTCTAATAACTGCTATATTATTAAATATTATTTTAATAATAATAATTATGTTCTACTGAAATATTTATATTTATTATTAGCCATACAGATATAATCTGTATGGCTATTGTTTTAGTAGGTTTTATTATTAGCCATACAGATATAATCTGTATGGCTATTGTTTTAGTAGGTTTTATTATTATTAGCCATACAGATATAATCTGTATGGCTATTGTTTTAGTAGGTTTTATTAGCCATACAGATATAATCTGTATGGCTATTGTTTTTGCTGGTTTTATTATTAGCCATACAGATATAATCTGTATGGCTATTGTTTTAGTAGGTTTTATTATTATTAGCCATACAGATATAATCTGTATGGCTATTGTTTTAGTAGGTTTTCTTATTAGCCATACAGATATAATCTGTATGGCTATTGTTTTTGCTGGTTTTATTATTATTATTATTATTTTTCTTTCGCGAAGTTTCTTCTTCTATAACTACAGATTCGCTGATCAGAACTCTCTAAATATTAGTTGGTTACGTAGGTGCACATCTCGAGATTAACGAAATATTTTTTTTCAAGTTGCGAAAGTCACCATGTCACAGCTATTCCACTTTCCGCAAGCCTCTTCAACAGCCGTTTTTGTTCAATAAATGCTAAATAGCTCTGTCACTTTTCATCAAAACTGCATGATTTTTATATGAGGGTGTGCAACTATGGTAGATGTACACAGGCATCAAAAGTTCTCAATAGTAAGTTTGCAAGTTTTTCAAGGAGAGGCAATTTTTAATGATTTTGAGAAAATTTGAACATTTTTGCTGGAAGAAATTCCAATCTAAACTGTGGAAATACAAGTAGATATGGCATGTTTTCTCACAGGAGGGGCCTATTACGACGTTATGTCATGACACTACGTTGTTGAGTGAACTGCAGTTTGATCAACAACGTCGCGTCATGACACAACGTCATAGTCTGCTGTAAGAAATTCCAATATAAACTGTTGGAATACAAGTAGATATGGCAGGTTTTCTCACAGGAGAGGCCTATTAGGACGTTATGTCATGACACAACGTTGTTGAGTGAACTGCAGTTTGATCAAGGACCTTATGAAGTGAGCTGCGTCATGACACAACGTCATAGTCTGCTCAAACGAATAGAGGCATTAGCGTTGAGTAACTTGCTTGGAATGTTGCCAATTGCAGTTGGATCAACGTCGTTGTGAAGTGAGCTGTGTAATGACACAACGTCATAGTCTGCTCAAACGAATAGAGCCATGAGCATTGAGTAACCTACTTGGAATGTTGCCAAGTGCATGAGTACTTTGACATACCATTTAGAGAGTTGCCTGCCATCTCGGAGAAGATAACTCCGAACAAAACACTTATATTGCTCTTTAACTTTTGAACCGTTTGTCGCAAGTCACTAAAACTTTTTTTAATCAAAGCCATGTGTGCATGTTTTACAGCCAATAATGCCGCATACAATGGTTTCACACCACAACACGCTCTTCCATTTAAACTCAAAGAAATACCAGTTTTTATTGGTTCTTACGTTGATCGTAACCGATCTTGGAAGACACATTGATTAAGTCACATTGACTAACATTCCGAAAAAATAATGAACAGTAGTAATATATGAGCAGAACAGGGTTGTTTATGTTTTTGAATGTTAAACATTCTACAGAGAGGACAACTCTTAGGTTGCATGTAAATATATCATCCAATTGCGCAGCTTCTCTCATCAAAATATTATGTTCTGTCACTATAGTAACTGCCTGAAATTTTGAAAGTTTTGTTGAGAGGGTAACTCCTAAAATGAACCAGTTTCCGTCTTGACAAGGGAAGTTAGTCGTGTAAAAACAACTGGATGCGTTCATAATCATTCAAACCATGAGCTGTTTACTTGGAAAGCTGCCAAATTGTTTTGCATCATGTAATTTCATTATTAGCTGCGTTTTCCATCAGATACCGAGAGGATAACTCCTCAAAAATTGCATTTTTCTCCATAACTTTCGAACCGTAAGTCGAAAATGGATCATTTTTTTTTCGTCAGACTGAGCATCTGTATGGCTTTTAATTTTTCTACAGAAAAAATAATCTTTTCTAGTTATTATTTTTCTTTCGCCGCATTCTAACCACTAGATTTCAGTTTCTGTCTTCTTCTATAACTACAGATTCGCTGATTAGAACTCTCTAAAAAGTAGTTGGTTACGTAGGGGTACATCTGGAGATTTACGAAATATTTTTTTTCAAGTTAAAAAAGTTACCACGTCACAGCTATTCCACTTTCCGCAAGCCTCTTCAACAGCCGTTTTTGTTCAGTAAATGCTAAATAGCTCTGTAACTTTTCATCAAAACTGCATGATTTTTATATGAGGGTGTGCAACTATGGTAGATGTACACAGGCATCAAAAGTTTTCAATAGTAAATTTGCAAGTTTTTCAAGGAGAGGCAATTTTCAATGATTTTCAGAAAATTTGAACTTTTTTGCTGGAAGAAATTCCAATCTAAACTGTTGAAATGCAAGTAGATATGGCAGGTTTTCTCACAGGAGAGGCCTATTAGGACGTTATGTCATGACACGACGTTGTTGAGTGAACTGCAGTTTGATCAACAACGTCGCGTCATGACACAACGTCATAGTCTGCTGGAAGAAATTCCAATATAAACTGTTGGAATACAAGTAGATATGACAGGTTTTCTCACAGGAGAGGCCTATTAGGACTTTAAGTCATGACACGCCGTTTTTAAGCAGGCAGCAGTTTGATCAACAACGTTGTGAGCTGAGCTGCGTAATGACACAACGTCATAGTCTGCTCAAACGAATAGAGGCATTAGCATTGAGTAACTTACTTGGAATGTTGCCAAGTGCATGTGTACTTTGACAGACCATTTAGAGAGTTGCCTGCCACCTTGGAGAAGACAACTCCGAAGAAAATACTTATATTGCTCTTTAACTTTTGAACCGTTTGTCGCAAGTCACTAAAACTTTTTTAATCAAAGCCATGTGTGCATGTTTTACAGCCAATAATGCAGCATACAATGGTTTCACACCACAACACCCTCTTCCATTAAAACTCAAAGCAATACCAGTTTTTATTGGTTCTTACGTTGATCATAACCGATCTTGGAAGACACATTGATTCAGTCATATTGTCAAACATTCCGAAAATGTAATGAACAGTAGTAATATATGAGCAGAACAGTGTTGTTTGTGTGTATTGATGTTTTACATTATACAGAGAGGACAACTCCCAAAATAAATGTACATATATCATCAAATTGTGCAGCTTGTCTCATCTAAATGTTAGGCTCTGTCACTATAGTAACTGACTAAAAACTTTAAAAGTTTTGTTGAGAGGGTAACTCCAAAAATAAACCAGTTTCCGTCTTGACAAGGGAAGTTAGTCGTGTAAAAACAACTGGATGCGTTCATAATCATTCAAACCATGAGCTGCTTACTTGGAAAGCTGCCAAATTACTTTGCAACATGTAATTTCATTAATAACTGCATTTTCAATCACATACCGAGAGGATAACTCCTCAAAATATGCATTTTTCTCCATAACTTTTGAACCGTAAGTCGAAAATGGATCATTTTTTTTTCGTCAGACTGAGCATCTGTATGGCTTTTAATTTTTCTACAGAAAAAATAACTTTTTCTAGTTATTATTATTATTATTATTGGCCATACAGATATAATCTGTATGGCTATTGTTTTAGTAGGTTTTATTAGCCATACAGATATAATCTGTATGGCTATTGTTTTAGTAGGTTTTATTATTATTATTATTATTTTTCTTTCGCGAACTTTCTTCTTCTATAACTACAGATTCGCTGATCAGAACTCTCTAAAAAACAGTTGGTTACGTAGGGACACATCTGAAATTTTATGAAAGTATTTTTCTCGAGTTAAGAAAGTCACGGTGTCACAGCTATTCCACTTTCCGCAAGCCTCTTCAACAGCTATTTTTGTTCAATAAATGCTAAATAGCTCTGTCACTTTTCATCAAAACTGCATGATTTTTATATGGGGGTGTGCAGCTATGGTATATGTACACAGGCATCAACAGTTTTCAAAAGTAAGTTTACAAGTTTTTCAAGGAGAGGCAATTTTGAATGATTTTGAGAAAATTTGAATTTTTTGCTGGAAGAAATTCCAATTTAAACTGTTGAAATTACAAGTAGATATGGCATGTTTTCCTACAGGAGAGGCCTATTACGACGTTATGTCATGACACGACGTTGTTGAGTGAACTGCAGTTAGATCAACGACGTCGCGTCATGACACAACGTCATAGTCTGCTCAAACGAATAGAGGCATTAGCGTTGAGTAACTTGCTTGGAATGTTGCCAATTGCAGTTGGATCAACAACGTTATGAACTGAGCTGCGTAATGACGCAACGTCATAGTTCATTCAAGTGAATAGAGGCATTAGCATTAACTAGCTTGCTTGGAATGTTGCCAAATGCATGTGTACTTTGACAGGCAACTCAGAGAGTTGCCTGCCATCTCGGAGAAGAAAACTCCTAACAGAACCCTCATATTGCTTTTTAACTTCTGAACCATTTGTTGCAAGTCACTAAAACTTTTTTTAATCAAAGCCCTGTGTGCATGTTTTACAGCCAATAATGCCATATACAATGGTTTCACACCACAACACGCTTTTCCATTAAAACTCAAAGCAATAACAGTTTTTATTGGTTCTTACTTACGTTGATCATAACCGATTTTGGAAGACACATTGATTCAGTCACATTGACTAACATCCCGAAGAAAAAATGAACAGTAGTAATATATGAGCAGAACTGTGTTGTTTGTGTGTATTGATGTTAAACATTAAACAGAGAGGACAACTCCTAAGTTATATTAACATATATCATCAAATTGCGCAGCTGGTCTCGTCTAATTGTTATGTTCTGTCACTATAGTAACTGCCTAAAAACTTTGAAAGTTTTGTTGAGAGGGTAACTCCTAAAATAATTCAATTTCCGTCTTGGTCAGGCAATTTGGGCATACAAAAACAACTTGATGCGTTCATAATCATTCAAGCCATGAGCTGCTTACTTGGAAAGCTGCCAACTTTCTTTGTACCATGTAAAGTTACTAATAGTTGCCTTTTCAGATTGATTCCGAGAGGATAACTCCTCAAAAAAATGCATTTTGCTCCATAACTTTTGAACCGTAAGTCGAATTTGAACAATTCTTTTTTCATCGAACCGTGCATCTGTATGGCTTTTATTTTCTCTACGGAGAAAACATTTTAGTCTAGTCTTATTATTATTTTTCTTTCGCCGCATTCTAACCACTAGATTTCAGTTTCTGTCTTCTTCTATAACTACAGATTCGCTGATTAGAACTCTCTAAAAAGTAGTTGGTTACGTAGGGGTACATCTGGAGATTAACGAAATATTTTTTTTCAAGTTAAAAAAGTTACCACGTCACAGCTATTCCACTTTCCGCACGCCTCTTCAACAGTCATTTTCGTTCAATAAATGCTGAATAACTCTGTCACTTTTCATCAAAACTGCATGATTTTTATGTGAGGGTGTGCAGCTATGGTAGATGTACACAGGCATCAAAAGTTTTCAATAGTAAGTTTACAAGTTTTTCAAGGAGAGGCAATTTTTAATGATTTTGAGAAAATTTGAACTTTTTTGCTGGAAGAAATTCTAATTTAAACTGTGGAAATACAAGCAGATATGGCGTGTTTTCTCACAGGAGGGGCCTATTAGGACGTTATGTCATGACACGACGTCTTTAAGCAAGCAGCAGTTTGATCAACAACGTTGTGAACTGAGCTGCGTCATGACACAACGTCATAGTCTGCTCAAACGAATAGAGGCATTAGCGTTGAGTAACTTGCTTGGAATGTTGCCAATTGCAGTTGGATCAACAACGTAATGACGCAACGTCATAGTTCATTCAAGTGAATAGAGGCATTAGCATTAACTAGCTTGCTTGGAATGTTGCCAAATGCATGTGTACTTTGACAGGCAACTCAGAGAGTTGCCTGCCATCTCGGAGAAGAAAACTCCTAACAGAACCCTCATATTGCTTTTTAACTTCTGAACCATTTGTTGCAAGTCACTAAAACTTTTTTTAATCAAAGCCCTGTGTGCATGTTTTACAGCCAATAATGCCATATACAATGGTTTCACGCCACAACACGCTTTTCCATTAAAACTCAAAGCAATAACAGTTTTTATTGGTTCTTACTTACGATGATCATAACCGATTTTGGAAGACACATTGATTAAGTCACATTGACTAACATTCCGAAAAAATAATGAACAGTAGTAATATATGAGCAGAACAGGGTTGTTTATGTTTTTGAATGTTAAACATTCTACAGAGAGGACAACTCTTAGGTTGCATGTAAATATATCATCAAATTGCGCAGCTTCTCTCATCAAAATATTATGTTCTGTCACTATAGTAACTGCCTGAAACTTTGAAAGTTTTGTTGAGAGGGTAACTCCTAAAATAAACCAGTTTCCGTCTTGACAAGGGAAGTTAGTCGTGTAAAAACAACTGGATGCGTTCATAATCATTCAAACCATGAGTTATTTACTTGGAAAGCTGCCAAATTGTTTTGCATCATGTAATTTCATTAATAGCTGCGTTTTCCATCAGATACCGAGAGGATAACTCCTCAAAAATTGCATTTTTCTCCATAACTTTCGAACCGTAAGTCGAAAATGGATCATTTTTTTTTCGTCAGACTGAGCATCTGTATGGCTTTTAATTTTTCTACAGAAAAAATAATCTTTTCTAGTTATTATTATTATTATTAGCCATACAGATATAATCTGTATGGCTATTGTTTTAGCTGGTTTTATTATTATTATTATTTTTCTTTCGCGAAGTTTCTTCTTCTATAACTGCAGATTCGCTGATCAGAACTCTCTAAATATTAGTTGGTTACGTAGGGGCACATCTCGAGATTAACGAAGTATTTTTTTTCAAGTTGCGAAAGTCACCATGTCACAGCTATTCCACTTTCCGCAAGCCTCTTCAACAGCCGTTTTTGTTCAATAAATGCTAAATAGCTCTGTCACTTTTCATCAAAACTGCATGATTTTTATATGAGGGTGTGCAACTATGGTAGATGTACACAGGCATCAAAAGTTCTCAATAGTAAATTTGCAAGTTTTTCAAGGAGAGGCAATTTTTACTGATTTTCAGAAAATTTGAACTTTTTTGCTGGAAGAAGTTCCAATCTAAACTGTTGAAATACAAGTAGATATGGCATGTTTTCCCACAGGAGGGGCCTATTACGACGTTATGTCATGACACGACGTTGTTGAGTGAACTGCAGTTTGATCAACAACGTCGCGTCATGACACAACGTCATAGTCTGCTGGAAGAAATTCCAATATAAACTGTTGGAATACAAGTAGATATGGCAGGTTTTCTCACAGGAGAGGCCTATTAGGACTTTAAGTCATGACACGACGTCTTTAAGCAAGCAGCAGTTTGATCAACAACATTGTGAACTGAGCTGCGTAATGACACAACGTCATAGTCTGCTCAAACGAATAGAGGCATTAGCATTGAGTAACTTACTTGGAATGTTGCCAAGTGCATGTGTACTTTGACAGACCATTTAGAGAGTTGCCTGCCACCTCGGAGAAGACAACTCCGAACGAAACACTTATTTTGCTCTTTAACTTTTGAACCGTTTGTCGCAAGTCACTAAAACTTTTTTTAATCAAAGCCATGTGTGCATGTTTTACAGCCAATAATGCCGCATACAATGGTTTCACACCACTACACGCTCTTCCATGAAAACGCAAAGCAATACCAGTTTTTATTGGTTCTTACGTTGTTCATAACTGATCTTGGAAAACACATTGATTCAGTCACATTGACTAATATTCCGAAAAAAAATGAACAGTAGTAATATATGAGCAGAACCGGGTTGTTTGCGTTTATTGATGTTACACATTCAATGGAGAGGACAACTCCTAAGTTGTATGTGTATATATCATCAAACTGCGCAGCTTGTCTCATCTAAATGTTATATTCTGTCACTATAGTAACTGCCTAAAAACTTTGAAAGTTTGGTTGAGAGGGTAACTCCAAAAATAAACCATTTGCCGTCTTGACAAGGGAAGTTAGTCGTGTAAAAACAACTGGATGCGTTCATAATCATTCAAACCATGAGTTGCTCACTTGGAAAGCTGCCAAATTGTTTTGCATCATGTAATTTCATTAATAGCTGCGTTTTCCATCAGATACCGAGAGGATAACTCCTCAAAAATCGCATTTTTCTCAATAACTTTCGAACCGTAAGTCAAAAATGGATCATTTTTTTTTCGTCAGACTGAGCATCTGTATGGCTTTTAATTTTTCTACAGAAAAAATAATCTTTTCTAGTTATTATTATTTTTCTTTCGCGAACTTTCTTCTTCTATAACTACAGATTCGCTGATCGGAACTCTCTAAAAAATAGTTGGTTACGTAAGGACACATCTGAAATTTTATGAAAGTATTTTTCTCGAGTTAAGAAAGTAACGGTGTCACAGCTATTCCACTTTCCGCAAGCCTCTTCAACAGCTATTTTTGTTCAATAAATGCTAAATAGCTCTGTCACTTTTCATCAAAACTGCATGATTTTTATATGGGGGTGTGCAGCTATGGTATATGTACACAGGCATCAACAGTTTTCAATAGTAAGTTTACAAGTTTTTCAAGGAGAGGCAATTTTTAATGATTTTGAGAAAATTTGAACTTTTTTGCTGGAAGAAATTCCAATTTAAACTGTTGAAATTACAGGTAGATATGGCGTGTTTTCTCACAGGAGGGGCCTATTAGGACATTATGTCATGACACAACGTTGTTGAGTGAACTGCAGTTTGATCAAGGACGTCGCGTCATGACACACCGGCATAGTCTGCTGGAAGAAATTCCAATATAAACTGTTGGAATACAAGTAGATATGGCAGGTTTTCTCACAGGAGAGGCCTATTAGGACTTTAAGTCATGACACGACGTCTTTAAGCAAGCAGCAGTTTGATCAACGTCGTTGTGAAGTGAGCTGTGTAATGACACAACGTCATAGTCTGCTCAAACGAATAGAGCCACGAGCATTGAGTAACCTACTTGGAATGTTGCCAAGTGCATGAGTACTTTGACATACCATTTAGAGAGTTGCCTGCCATCTCGGAGAAGATAACTCCGAACAAAACACTTATATTGCTCTTTAACTTTTGAACCGTTTGTCGCAAGTCACTAAAACTTTTTTTAATCAAAGCCATGTGTGCATGTTTTACAGCCAATAATGCCGCATACAATGGTTTCACACCACAACACGCTCTTCCATTTAAACTCAAAGAAATACCAGTTTTTATTGGTTCTTACGTTGATCATAACCGATCTTGGAAGACACATTGATTAAGTCACATTGACTAACATTCCGAAAAAATAATGAACAGTAGTAATATATGAGCAGGACAGGGTTGTTTATGTTTTTGAATGTTAAACATTTTACAGAGAGGACAACTCTTAGGTTGCATGTAAATATATCATCAAATTGCGCAGCTTCTCTCATCAAAATATTATGTTCTGTCACTATAGTAACTGCCGGAAACTTTGAAAGTTTTGTTGAGAGGGTAACTCCTAAAATAAACCAGTTTCCGTCTTGACCAGGGAAGTTAGTTGTGTAAAAACAACTGGATGCGTTCATAATCATTCAAACCATGAGCTGCTTACTTGGAAAGCTGCCAAATTGCTTTGCATCATGTATTTTCATTAATAGCTGCGTTTTCCATCAGATACCGAGAGGATAACTCCTCAAAAATCGCATTTTTCTCCATAACTTTCGAACCGTAAGTCGAAAATGGATCATTTTTTTTTCGTCAGACTGAGCATCTGTATGGCTTTTAATTTTTCTACAGAAAAAATAATCTTTTCTAGTTATTATTATTATTTTTCTTTCGCGAACTTTCTTCTTCTATAACTACAGATTCGCTTATCAGAACTCTCTAAAAAATAGTTGGTTACGTAGGGACACATCTGAAATTTTATGAAAGTATTTTTCTCGAGTTAAGAAAGTAACGGTGTCACAGCTATTCCACTTTCCGCAAGCCTCTTCAACAGCTATTTTTGTTCAATAAATGCTAAATAGCTCTGTCACTTTTCATCAAAACTGCATGATTTTTATATGGGGGTGTGCAGCTATGGTATATGTACACAGGCATCAACAGTTTTCAATAGTAAGTTGACAAGTTTTTCAAGGAGAGGCAATTTTTAATGATTTTGAGAAAATTTGAACTTTTTTGCTGGAAGAAATTCCAATTTAAACTGTTGAAATTACAGGTAGATATGGCGTGTTTTCTCACAGGAGGGGCCTATTAGGACGTTATGTCATGACACAACGTTGTTGAGTGAACTGCAGTTTGATCAAGGACGTTGCGTCATGACACACCGTCATAGTCTGCTGGAAGAAATTCCAATATAAACTGTTGGAATACAAGTAGATATGGCAGGTTTTCTCACAGGAGAGGCCTATTAGGACTTTATGTCATGACACGACGTCTTTAAGCAAGCAGCAGTTTGATCAACGTCGTTGTGAAGTGAGCTGTGTAATGACAGAACGTCATAGTCTGCTCAAACGAATAGAGCCATGAGCATTGAGTAACCTACTTGGAATGTTGCCAAGTGCATGAGTACTTTGACATACCATTTAGAGAGTTGCCTGCCATCTCGGAGAAGATAACTCCGAACAAAACACTTATATTGCTCTTTAACTTTTGAACCGTTTGTCGCAAGTCACTAAAACTTTTTTTAATCAAAGCCATGTGTGCATGTTTTACAGCCAATAATGCCGCATACAATGGTTTCACACCACAACACGCTCTTCCATTTAAACTCAAAGAAATACCAGTTTTTATTGGTTCTTACGTTGATCATAACAGATCTTGGAAGACACATTGATTAAGTCACATTGACTAACATTCCGAAAAAAAATGAACAGTAGTAATATATGAGCAGAACAGGGTTGTTTATGTTTTGAATGTTAAACATTCTACAGAGAGGACAACTCTTAGGTTGCATGTAAATATATCATCAAATTGCGCAGCTTCTCTCATCAAAATATTATGTTCTGTCACTATAGTAACTGCCTGAAACTTTGAAAGTTCTGTTGAGAGGGTAACTCCTAAAATAAACCAGTTTCCGTCTTGACAAGGGAAGTTAGTCGTGTAAAAACAACTGGATGCGTTCATAATCATTCAAACCATGAGCTGTTTACTTGGAAAGCTGCCAAATTGTTTTGCATCATGTAATTTCATTAATAGCTGCGTTTTCCATCAGATACCGAGAGGATAACTCCTCAAAAATTGCATTTTTCTCAATAACTTTCGAACCGTAAGTCAAAAATGGATCATTTTTTTTCGTCAGACTGAGCATCTGTATGGCTTTTAATTTTTCTACAGAAAAAATAATCTTTTCTAGTTATTATTATTTTTCTTTCGCGAAGTTTCTTCTTCTATAACTACAGATTCGCTGATCAGAACTCTCTAAATATTAGTTGGTTACGTAGGTGCACATCTCGAAATTAACGAAATATTTTTTTTCAAGTTGCGAAAGTCACCATGTCACAGCTATTCCACTTTCCGCAAGCCTCTTCAACAGCCGTTTTTGTTCAATAAATGCTAAATAGCTCTGTCATTGTTCATCCAAACTGCATGATTTTTATACGAGGGTGTGCAGCTATGGTAGATGTACACAGGCATCAAAAGTTTTCAATAGTAAGTTTACAAGTTTTTCAAGGAGAGGCAATTTTTAATGATTTTGAGAAAATTTGAACTTTTTTGCTGGAAGAAATTCCAATCTAAACTGTGGAAATACAAGTAGATATGGCGTGTTTTCTCACAGGAGGGGCCTATTAGGACGTTATGTCATGACACGACGTTGTTGAGTGAACTGCAGTTTGATCAACAACGTCGCGTCATGACACAACGTCATAGTCTGCTGGAAGAAATTCCAATCTAAACTGTGGAAATACAAGTAGATATGGCATGTTTTCCCACAGGAGGGCCTATTACGACGTTATGTCATGACTTGTTGAGTGAACTGCAGTTTGATCAAGGACGTTATGAAGTGAGCCGCGTCATGACACAAAGTCATAGTCTGCTCAAACGAATAGGGCATTAGCATTGAGTAACTTACTTGGAATGTTGCCAAGTGCATGGGTACTATGACAGACCATTTAGAGAGTTGCCTGCCACCTCGGAGAAGACAACTCCAAACAAAAGACTTACATTGCTCTTTAACTTTTGAATCGTTTGTCGCAACTCACTAAAACTTTTTTTAATCAAAGCCATGTGT
Source organism: Cryptosula pallasiana (assembly GCA_945261195.1). Classification (NCBI taxonomy): domain Eukaryota; kingdom Metazoa; phylum Bryozoa; class Gymnolaemata; order Cheilostomatida; family Cryptosulidae; genus Cryptosula; species Cryptosula pallasiana. The sequence continues at coordinate 36,003,856 of OX183132.1, read as the reverse complement.
GCATGTCTTACAGCCAATAATGCCGCATACAATGGTTTCACACCGCAACACGCTGTTCCATTAAAACTCAAAGCAATACCAGTTTTTATTGATTGTTACGTTGATCATAACCAATCTTGGAAAAAACTTCAATTCAGTCACATCGACTAACATTCCGCAAAAAGTAATGAATGAACAGTAGTAATATATGAGCAGAACAGTGTTGTTTGTGTGTATTGATGTTTTACATTATACAGAGAGGACAACTCCCAAGTTAAATGTACATATATCATCAAATTGCGCAGCTTGTCTCATCTAAATGTTATGTTCTGTCACTATAGTAACTGCCTAAAAACTTTAAAAGTTTTGTTGAGAGGGCAACTCCAAAAATAAACCAGTTTCCGTCTTGACAAGGGAAGTAGTCGTGTAAAAACAACTGGATGCGTTCATAATCATTCAAACCATGAGCTGCTTACTTGGAAAGCTGCCAAATTACTTTGCAACATGTAATTTCATTAATAATTGCGTTTTCAATCACATACCGAGAAGATAACTCCTCAAAATATGCATTTTTCTCCATAACTTTTGAACCGTAAGTGGAAAATGGATCATTTTTTTTTCGTCAGACTGAGCATCTGTATGGCTTTTAATTTTTCTACAGAAAAAATAATCTTTTCTAGTTATTATTATTATTATTATTATTATTATTATTTTTCTTTCGCGAACTTTCTTCTTCTATAACTACAGATTCGCTGATCGGAACTCTCTAAAAAGTAGTTGGTTACGTAGGGACACATCTGAAATTTTATGAAAGTGTTTTTCTCGAGTTAAGAAAGTAACGGTGTCACAGCTATTCCACTTTCCGCAAGCCTCTTCAACAGCTATTTTTGTTCAATAAATGCTAAATAGCTCTGTCACTTTTCATCAAAACTGCATGATTTTTATATGGGGGTGTGCAGCTATGGTATATGTACACAGGCATCAACAGTTTTCAATAGTAAGTTTACAAGTTTTTCAAGGAGAGGCAATTTTTAATGATTTTGAGAAAATTTGAACTTTTTTGCTGGAAGAAATTCCAATTTAAACTGTTGAAATTACAGGTAGATATGGCGTGTTTTCTCACAGGAGGGGCCTATTAGGACGTTATGTCATGACACAACGTTGTTGAGTGAACCGCAGTTTGATCAACGACGTTGCGTCATGACACACCGTCATAGTCTGCTGGAAGAAATTCCAATATAAACTGTTGGAATACAAGTAGATATGGCAGGTTTTCTCACAGGAGAGGCCTATTAGGACTTTAAGTCATGACACGACGTCTTTAAGCAAGCGGCAGTTTGATCAACAACGTTGTGAAGTGAGCTGTGTAATGACACAACGTCATAGTCTGCTCAAACGAATAGAGCCACGAGCATTGAGTAACCTACTTGGAATGTTGCCAAGTGCATGAGTACTTTGACATACCATTTAGAGAGTTGCCTGCCATCTCGGAGAAGATAACTCCGAACAAAACACTTATATTGCTTTTTAACTTTTGAACCGTTTGTCGCAAGTCACTAAAACTTTTTTTAATCAAAGCCATGTGTGCATGTTTTACAGCCAATAATGCCGCATACAATGGTTTCACACCACAACACGCTCTTCCATTTAAACTCAAAGAAATACCAGTTTTTATTGGTTCTTACGTTGATCATAACCGATCTTGGAAGACACATTGATTAAGTCACATTGACTAACATTCCGAAAAAATAATGAACAGTAGTAATATATGAGCAGAACAGGGTTGTTTATGTTTTTGAATGTTAAACATTCTACAGAGAGGACAACTCTTAGGTTGCATGTAAATATATCATCAAATTGCGCAGCTTCTCTCATCAAAATATTATGTTCTGTCACTATAGTAACTGCCTGAAACTTTGAAAGCTTTGTTGAGAGGGTAACTCCTAAAATAAACCAGTTTCCGTCTTGACAAGGGAAGTTAGTCGTGTAAAAACAACTGGATGCGTTCATAATCATTCAAACCATGAGCTGTTTACTTGGAAAGCTGCCAAATTGTTTTGCATCATGTAATTTCATTAATAGCTGCGTTTTCCATCAGATACCGAGAGGATAACTCCTCAAAAATTGCATTTTTCTCCATAACTTTCGAACCGTAAGTCGAAAATGGATCATTCTTTTTTCGTTAGACTGAGCATCTGTATGGCTTTTAATTTTTCTACAGAAAAAATAATCTTTTCTAGTTATTATCATTATTAGCCATACAGATATAATCTGTATGGCTATTGTTTTAGTAGGTTTTATTAGCCATACAGATATAATCTGTATGGCTATTGTTTTAGTAGGTTTTATTATTATTAGCCATACAGATATAATCTGTATGGCTATTGTTTTAGTAGGTTTTATTATTATTATTATTATTATTTTTCTTTCGCGAACTTTCTTCTTCTATAACTACAGATTCGCTGATCGGAACTCTCTAAAAAATAGTTGGTTACGTAGGGACACATCTGAAATTTTATGAAAGTATTTTTCTCGAGTTAAGAAAGTAACGGTGTCACAGCTATTCCACTTTCCGCAAGCCTCTTCAACAGCTATTTTTGTTCAATAAATGCTAAATAGCTCTGTCACTTTTCATCAAAACTGCATGATTTTTATATGGGGGTGTGCAGCTATGGTATATGTACACAGGCATCAACAGTTTTCAATAGTAAGTTTACAAGTTTTTCAAGGAGAGGCAATTTTTAATGATTTTGAGAAAATTTGAACTTTTTTGCTGGAAGAAATTCCAATTTAAACTGTTGAAATTACAGGTAGATATGGCGTGTTTTCTCACAGGAGGGGCCTATTAGGACGTTATGTCATGACACAACGTTGTTGAGTGAACTGCAGTTTGATCAAGGACGTTGCGTCATGACACACCGTCATAGTCTGCTGGAAGAAATTCCAATATAAACTGTTGGAATACAAGTAGATATGGCATGTTTTCTCACAGGAGAGGCCTATTAGGACTTTAAGTCATGACACGACGTCTTTAAGCAAGCAGCAGTTTGATCAACGTCGTTGTGAAGTGAGCTGTGTTATGACACAACGTCATAGTCTGCTCAAACGAATAGAGCCATGAGCATTGAGTAACCTACTTGGAATGTTGCCAAGTGCATGAGTACTTTGACATACCATTTAGAGAGTTGCCTGCCATCTCGGAGAAGATAACTCCGAACAAAACACTTATATTGCTCTTTAACTTTTGAACCGTTTGTCGCAAGTCACTAAAACTTTTTTTAATCAAAGCCATGTGTGCATGTTTTACAGCCAATAATGCCGCATACAATGGTTTCACACCACAACACGCTCTTCCATTTAAACTCAAAGAAATACCAGTTTTTATTGGTTCTTACGTTGATCATAACCGATCTTGGAAGACACATTGATTAAGTCACATTGACTAACATTCCGAAAAAAATGAACAGTAGTAATATATGAGCAGAACTGGGTTGCTTATGTTTTTGGATGTTAAACATTATACAGAGAGGACAACTTTTAAGTTATATGTGCATTTATCGTCAATATGCACAGCTTGTCTGATCTAAATGTTATATTCTGTCACTACAGTAATTGCCTAAAAACTTTGAAAGATTTGTTGAGAGGGTAACTCCTAAAATAAACCAGTTTCCGTCTTGACAAGGGAAGTTAGTCGTGTAAAAACAACTGGATGCGTTCATAATCATTCAAGCCATGAGCTGCTTACTTGGAAAGCTGCCAAATTACTTTGCATCATGTAATTTTATTAATAGTGCGTTTTCAATCAGATACCGAGAGGATAACTTCTCAAAAAATGCGTTTTGCTCAAGAACTTTTGAACCGTAAGTCGAACTTGAACAATTTTTTTTTCGTTGAACCGTGCATCTGTATGGCTTTTATTTTCTCTACAGAGAAAACATTTTAGTCTAGTTATTATTATTATTATTATTATTATTTTTCTTTCGCGAACTTTCTTCTTCTATAACTACAGATTCGCTGATCGGAACTCTAAAAATTAGTTGGTTACGTAGGGACACATCTGAAATTTTATGAAAGTATTTTTCTCGAGTTAAGCAAGTCATGGTGTCACAGCTATTCCACTTTCCGCAAGCCTCTTCAACAGCCATTTTTGTTCAATAAATGCTAAATAGCTCTGTCACTTTTCATCAAAACTGCATGATTTTTATGTGAGGATGTGCAGCTATGGTAGATGTACACAGGCATCAAAAAATTTCAATAGTAAGTTTACAAGTTTTTCAAGGAGAGGCAATTTTTAATGATTTTGAGAAAATTTGAACTTTTTTGCTGGAAGAAATTCCAATCTAAACTGTGGAAATACCAGCAGATATGGCGTGTTTTCTCACAGGAGGGGCCTATTAGGACGTTATGTCATGACACGACGTTGTTGAGTGAACTGCAGTTTGATCAACAACGTCGCGTCATGACACAACGTCATAGTCTGCTGTAAGAAATTCCAATATAAACTGTTGGAATACAAGTAGATATGGCAGGTTTTCTCACAGGAGGGGCCTATTAGGACGTTATGTCATGACACAACGTTGTTGAGTGAACTGCAGTTTGATCAACAAAGTTGTGAACTGAGCTGCGTAATGACACAACGTCATAGTCTGCTCAAACGAATAGAGACATTTGCATTGAGTAACTTACTTGGAATGTTGCCAAGTGCATGTGTACTTTGACAGACCATTTAGAGAGTTGCCTGCCACCTCAGAGAAGACAAATCCGAACAAAACACTTATATTGCTCTTTAACTTTTGAACCGTTTGTCGCAAGTCGCTAAAACTTTTTTAATCCAAGCCATGTGTGCATGTTTTACAGCCAATAATGCCACATACAATGGTTTCACACCACTACACGCTCTTCCATGAAAACGCAAAGCAATACCAGTTTTTATTGGTTCTTACGTTGATCATAACCGATCTTGGAAGACACATTGATTAAGTCACATTGACTAACATTCCGAAAAAAAATGAACAGTAGTAATATATGAGCAGAACTGGGTTGCTTATGTTTTTGGATGTTAAACATTATACAGAGAGGACAACTTTTAAGTTATATGTGCATTTATCGTCAATATGCACAGCTTGTCTGATCTAAATGTTATATTCTGTCACTACAGTAATTGCCTAAAAACTTTGAAAGATTTGTTGAGAGGGTAACTCCTAAAATAAACCAGTTTCCGTCTTGACAAGGGAAGTTAGTCGTGTAAAAACAACTGGATGCGTTCATAATCATTCAAAGCATGAGCTGCTTACTTGGAAAGCTGCCAAATTGTTTTGCATCATGTAATTTTATTAATAGCTGCGTTTTCCATCAGATACCGAGAGGATAACTCCTCAAAAATCGCATTTTTCTCCATAACTTTCGAACCGTAAGTCGAAAATGGATCATTTTTTTTTTCGTCAGACTGAGCATCTGTATGGCTTTTAATTTTTCTACAGAAAAAATAATCTTTTCTAGTTATTATTATTATTTTTCTTTCGCGAACTTTCTTCTTCTATAAGTACAGATTCGCTGATCGGAACTCTCTAAAAAATAGTTGGTTACGTAGGGACACATCTGAAATTTTATGAAAGTATTTTTCTCGAGTTAAGAAAGTAACGGTGTCACAGCTATTCCACTTTCCGCATGCCTCTTCAACAGCTATTTTTGTTCAATAAATGCTAAATGGCTCTGTCACTTTTCATCAAAACTGCATGATTTTTATATGGGGGTGTGCAGCTATGGTATATGTACACAGGCATCAACAGTTTTCAATAGTAAGTTTACAAGTTTTTCAAGGAGAGGCAATTTTTAATGATTTTGAGAAAATTTGAACTTTTTTGCTGGAAGAAATTCCAATTTAAACTGTTGAAATTACAGGTAGATATGGCGTGTTTTCTCACAGGAGGGGCCTATTAGGACGTTATGTCATGACACAACGTTGTTGAGTGAACTGCAGTTTGATCAAGGACGTTGCGTCATGACACACCGTCATAGTCTGCTGTAAGAAATTCCAATATAAACTGTTGGAATACAAGTAGATATGGCAGGTTTTCTCACAGGAGAGGCCTATTAGGACTTTAAGTCATGACACGATGTCTTTAAGCAAGCAGCAGTTTGATCAACGTCGTTGTGAAGTGAGCTGTGTAATGACACAACGTCATAGTCTGCTCAAACGAATAGAGCCATGAGCATTGAGTAACCTACTTGGAATGTTGCCATGTGCATGAGTACTTTGACAGACCATTTAAAGAGTTGCCTGCCATCTCGGAGAAGATAACTCCGAACAAAACACTTATATTGCTCTTTAACTTTTGAACCGTTTGTCGCAAGTCACTAAAACTTTTTTTAATCAAAGCCATGTGTGCATGTTTTACAGCCAATAATGCCGCATACAATGGTTTCACACCACAACACGCTCTTCCATTTAAACTCAAAGAAATACCAGTTTTTATTGGTTCTTACGTTGATCATAACCGATCTTGGAAGACACATTGATTAAGTCACATTGACTAACATTCCGAAAAAAATAATGAACAGTAGTAATATATGAGCAGAACAGGGTTGTTTATGTTTTTGAATGTTAAACATTCTACAGAGAGGACAACTCTTAGGTTGCATGTAAATATATCATCAAATTGCGCAGCTTCTCTCATCAAAATATTATGTTCTGGCACTATAGTAACTGCCTGAAACTTTGAAAGTTTTGTTGAGAGGGTAACTCCTAAAATAAACCAGTTTCCGTCTTGACAAGGGAAGTTAGTCTCGTAAAAACAACTGGATGCGTTCATAATCATTCAAACCATGAGCTGTTTACTTGGAAAGCTGCCAAATTGTTTTGCATCATGTAATTTCATTAATAGCTGCGTTTTCCATCAGATACCGAGAGGATAACTCCTCAAAAATCGCATTTTTCTCCATAACTTTCGAACCGTGAGTCGAAAATGGATCATTTTTTTTTCGTCAGACTGAGCCTCTGTATGGCTTTTAATTTTTCTACAGAAAAAATAATCTTTTCTAGTTGTAACTTGTTATTATTTTATATCCCCAATTATGATAACACATTATTTATTGTTGATTGATTATCAGAGTTAGTAGGAGTAGCAGCCTACTACCAGTAGTCTAATCAGACTCTATGGTCTAACTAAACAATACTAGTGATACATTTTCGTTGTCCCCTCAAGTAAGGAAGGCAACTGTGTAAGTTTGTTGTAATTATTAAATTACTATTAATCATTATTGTAATAATGATGATTAATAGTAAAAGAAGACAACTGCAGGCAAGTTTCTGTGTGGGGCTGTTTTAAATATGCGTTTGAGGCCTGGAAACTTCATCTTTCAAAGCATATTGATCGGATTGAGTGAGTTCAGAAGTGCAGCCAGACTTTAAAGCTCTTTCACGCAATGTTCTTAGACAAGCAGATGCGTTTTTTGATCGGCAGTTTCTATCCACTAATAGCGTGCACTCAACACTCTAATGTTCACACAACTTGCTCTGTGTTCCAGCCAGTTTCTTGTGTTTCCGGTGATCATAATTCGTTCACCACAGCTTCGTTTCTAGAACATCAAGAGTCATGCTTTATTGCACAATCTAAACAGTGTCATAGTCACTGAATTACCGATTTTTATTCTCCCAAGTTGGGGGTTTAGGACCTTTACCGAAAACAGAACAGTAGAAGAAAAATTATTTTTTCATTATTATTATTATTATGTATACCTTGCCATTGTATTGTGTGAACATATGAATGTATTGTTATTGGTATGCATTCCATCCCTACTCTTATTCCCCCATAACCAGTGTGGGTAATTTGACTTTTCATGGTGACGACGTGGTTATATTATCTTATGAATAATTTATGAATGACTTTTAGAAACAGGAACTTCCAATTTATCCTCAATTTCTTTTGTGGTGCCTCCAAATAACTCACCTATATACTTTAGCATATATATGATATAATTATTTCCATAATTTGTTATTGATTTATCCACTGTAGCTGCTCAAGATCTCCTCCACCCGCTGCCAGATGGGGCCACAGAACTATTTCCAGACCTTATTCCTACCATTGCACATCTTCCGGAGCAGATCCATCTCTCTTTAGGTTTGTTTTATACCTCTAGTAGTTCTATGGTTGGTCGTATATACATTTGTAAGCCGTAGGCATTACCTCTCACAAATGGGACATCTCTGTGTTGTGTGATACCATTGTTGGCTGACTACTGAAAGCTGTTACAATGTACAGGCAATGATGACTACTCCATGGTAGTCATGTGGGCTACGTATGAAGAGTACGATGAGGGGCCGTCTTATGTACACTACGGCCTTGGAGAAAACAACTTCACACTGAAAGCTAAGGCTACAGTAGAAGATTTAAAGAACGCAAATTCACGAGGATGTAAGGGTGAGTGAATATCAAAATTGTGCAAACTTTATATACAGTAGATATATGTTTGTAAGTGTATACTTTATATACAGTAGATATATGTGTAAGTGTATACTATATATACAGTAGATATATGTGTGTAAGTGTATACTTTATATACAGTAGATATATGTGTGTAAGTGTATACTATATATACAGTAGATATATGTGTGTAAGTGTATACTATATATACAGTAGATATATGTGTGTAAGTGTATACTTTATATACAGTAGATATATGTGTGTAAGTGTATACTTTATATACAGTAGATATATGTGTAAGTGTATACTATATATACAGTAGATATATGTGTAAGTGTATACTTTATATACAGTAGATATATGTGTAAGTGTATACTATATATACAGTAGATATATGTGTAAGTGTATACTATATATACAGTAGATATATGTGTGTAAGTGTATACTATATATACAGTAGATATATGTGTGTAAGTGTATACTTTATATACAGTAGATATATGTGTAAGTGTATACTATATATACAGTAGATATATGTGTGTAAGTGTATACTTTATATACAGTAGATATATGTGTGTAAGTGTATACTATATATACAGTAGATATATGTGTGTAAGTGTATACTATATATACAGTAGATATATGTGTGTAAGTGTATACTTTATATACAGTAGATATATATGTGTAAGTGTATACTTTATATACAGTAGATATATGTGTAAGTGTATACTTTATATACAGTAGATATATGTGTGTAAGTGTATACTATATATACAGTAGATATATGTGTGTAAGTGTATACTATATATACAGTAGATATATGTGTGTAAGTGTATACTATATATACAGTAGATATGTGTGTAAGTGTATACTATATATACAGTAGATATATATGTGTAAGTGTATACTTTATATACAGTAGATATATGTGTAAGTGTATACTATATATACAGTAGATATATGTGTGTAAGTGTATACTATATATACAGTAGATATATGTGTAAGTGTATTCTTTATATACAGTAGATATATGTGTGTAAGTGTATACTATATATACAGTAGATATATGTGTAAGTGTATACTATATATACAGTAGATATATGTGTAAGTGTATACTATATATACAGTAGATATATGTGTGTAAGTGTATACTTTATATACAGTAGATATATATGTGTAAGTGTATTCTTTATATACAGTAGATATATGTGTGTAAGTGTATACTTTATATACAGTAGATATATGTGTAAGTGTATACTATATATACAGTAGATATATGTGTAAGTGTATTCTTTATATACAGTAGATATATGTGTGTAAGTGTATACTATATATACAGTAGATATATGTGTAAGTGTATACTATATATACAGTAGATATATGTGTAAGTGTATACTTTATATACAGTAGATATATGTGTGTAAGTGTATACTTTATATACAGTAGATATATGTGTAAGTGTATACTATATATACAGTAGATATATGTGTGTAAGTGTATTCTTTATATACAGTAGATATATGTGTGTAAGTGTATACTATATATACAGTAGATATATATGTGTAAGTGTATACTATATATACAGTAGATATATGTGTAAGTGTATACTATATATACAGTAGATATATGTGTAAGTGTATACTATATATACAGTAGATATATGTGTGTAAGTGTATACTTTATATACAGTAGATATATGTGTAAGTGTATTCTTTATATACAGTAGATATATGTGTGTAAGTGTATACTTTATATACAGTAGATATATGTGTAAGTGTATACTATATATACAGTAGATATATGTGTAAGTGTATACTTTATATACAGTAGATATATGTGTAAGTGTATACTTTATATACAGTAGATATATGTGTGTAAGTGTATACTGTATATACAGTAGATATATGTGTGTAAGTGTATACTTTATATACAGTAGATATATGTGTAAGTGTATACTTTATATACAGTAGATATATGTGTGTAAGTGTATACTATATATACAGTAGATATGTGTGTAAGTGTATACTTTATATACAGTAGATATATGTGTGTAAGTGTATACTGTATATACAGTAGATATATGTGTGTAAGTGTATACTATATATACAGTAGATATATGTGTGTAAGTGTATACTTTATATACAGTAGATATATGTGTAAGTGTATACTATATATACAGTAGATATATGTGTGTAAGTGTATACTTTATATACAGTAGATATATGTGTGTAAGTGTATACTTTATATACAGTAGATATATATGTGTAAGTATATACTTTATATACAGTAGATATATGTGTGTAAGTGTGTACTTTATATACAGTAGATATATGTGTGTAAGTGTATACTTTATATACAGTAGATATATGTGTAAGTGTATACTATATATACAGTAGATATATATGTGTGTAAGTGTATACTTTATATACAGTAGATATATGTGTGTAAGTGTATACTATATATACAGTAGATATATGTGTAAGTGTATACTATATATACAGTAGATATATGTGTGTAAGTGTATACTTTATATACAGTAGATATATGTGTAAGTGTATACTATATATACAGTAGATATATGTGTGTAAGTGTATACTTTATATACAGTAGATATATGTGTGTAAGTGTATACTATATATACAGTAGATATATGTGTGTAAGTGTATACTTTATATACAGTAGATATATGTGTAAGTGTATACTATATATACAGTAGATATATGTGTGTAAGTGTATACTTTATATACAGTAGATATATGTGTGTAAGTGTATACTATATATACAGTAGATATATGTGTGTAAGTGTATACTTTATATACAGTAGATATATGTGTAAGTGTATACTTTATATACAGTAGATATATGTGTAAGTGTATACTATATATACAGTAGATATATGTGTGTAAGTGTATACTATATATACAGTAGATATATGTGTAAGTGTATACTATATATACAGTAGATATATGTGTGTAAGTGTATACTATATATACAGTAGATATATGTGTAAGTGTATACTATATATACAGTAGATATATGTGTGTAAGTGTATACTTTATATACAGTAGATATATGTGTGTAAGTGTATACTTTATATACAGTAGATATATGTGTAAGTGTTTACTTTATATACAGTAGATATATGTGTAAGTGTATACTATATATACAGTAGATATATGTGTAAGTGTATTCTTTATATACAGTAGATATATGTGTGTAAGTGTATACTATATATACAGTAGATATATGTGTAAGTGTATACTATATATACAGTAGATATATATGTGTAAGTGTATACTATATATACAGTAGATATATGGGTAAGTGTATACTATATATACAGTAGATATATGTGTAAGTGTATACTATATATACAGTAGATATATGTGTGTAAGTGTATACTTTATATACAGTAGATATATGGGTAAGTGTATACTATATATACAGTAGATATATGTGTAAGTGTATACTATATATACAGTAGATATATGGGTAAGTGTATACTATATATACAGTAGATATATGTGTAAGTGTATACTATATATACAGTAGATATATGTGTGTAAGTGTATACTTTATATACAGTAGATATATGGGTAAGTGTATACTATATATACAGTAGATATATGTGTAAGTGTATACTTTATATACAGTAGATATATGTGTAAGTGTATACTATATATACAGTAGATATATGTGTGTAAGTGTATACTATATATACAGTAGATATATGGGTAAGTGTATACTATATATACAGTAGATATATGTGTAAGTGTATACTATATATACAGTAGATATATGTGTGTAAGTGTATACTTTATATACAGTAGATATATGGGTAAGTGTATACTATATATACAGTAGATATATGTGTAAGTGTATACTATATATACAGTAGATATGTGTGTAAGTGTATTCTTTATATACAGTAGATATATGTGTGTAAGTGTATACTTTATATACAGTAGATATATGTGTGTAAGTGTATACTTTATATACAGTAGATATATGTGTGTAAGTGTATACTTTATATACAGTAGATATATGTGTGTAAGTGTATACTTTATATACAGTAGATATATGTGTAAGTGTATACTTTATATACAGTAGATATATGTGTGTAAGTGTATACTTTATATACAGTAGATATATGTGTGTAAGTATATACTTTATATACAGTAGATATATGTGTGTAAGTGTATACTATATATACAGTAGATATATGTGTAAGTGTATACTATATATACAGTAGATATATGTGTGTAAGTGTATACTTTATATACAGTAGATATATGTGTGTAAGTGTATACTATATATACAGTAGATATGTGTGTAAGTGTATACTATATATACAGTAGATATATGTGTGTAAGTGTATACTATATATACAGTAGATATATGTGTGTAAGTGTATACTATATATACAGTAGATATATGTGTGTAAGTGTATACTGTATATACAGTAGATATATGTGTAAGTGGATACTTTATATACAGTAGATATATGTGTGTAAGTGTATACTTTATATACAGTAGATATATGTGTGTAAGTGTATACTTTATATACAGTAGATATATGTGTAAGTGTATACTATATATACAGTAGATATATATGTGTAAGTGTATACTTTATATACAGTAGATATATGTGTGTAAGTGTATACTTTATATACAGTAGATATATATGTGTGTAAGTGTATACTTTATATACAGTAGATATATATGTGTGTAAGTGTATACTTTATATACAGTAGATATATATGTGTGTAAGTGTATACTTTATATACAGTAGATATATGTGTAAGTATATACTTTATATACAGTAGATATATGTGTGTAAGTGTATACTATATATACAGTAGATATATGTGTAAGTGTATACTTTATATACAGTAGATATATGTGTAAGTGTATACTATATATACAGTAGATATATGTGTGTAAGTGTATACTTTATATACAGTAGATATATGTGTGTAAGTGTATACTTTATATACAGTAGATATATGTGTGTAAGTGTATACTTTATATACAGTAGATATATGTGTAAGTGTATACTATATATACAGTAGATATATGTGTGTAAGTGTATACTATATATACAGTAGATATATGGGTAAGTGTATACTATATATACAGTAGATATATGTGTAAGTGTATACTATATATACAGTAGATATATGTGTGTAAGTGTATACTTTATATACAGTAGATATATGGGTAAGTGTATACTATATATACAGTAGATATATGTGTAAGTGTATACTATATATACAGTAGATATGTGTGTAAGTGTATTCTTTATATACAGTAGATATATGTGTGTAAGTGTATACTTTATATACAGTAGATATATGTGTGTAAGTGTATACTTTATATACAGTAGATATATGTGTGTAAGTGTATACTTTATATACAGTAGATATATGTGTGTAAGTGTATACTTTATATACAGTAGATATATGTGTAAGTGTATACTTTATATACAGTAGATATATGTGTGTAAGTGTATACTTTATATACAGTAGATATATGTGTGTAAGTATATACTTTATATACAGTAGATATATGTGTGTAAGTGTATACTATATATACAGTAGATATATGTGTAAGTGTATACTATATATACAGTAGATATATGTGTGTAAGTGTATACTTTATATACAGTAGATATATGTGTGTAAGTGTATACTATATATACAGTAGATATGTGTGTAAGTGTATACTATATATACAGTAGATATATGTGTGTAAGTGTATACTATATATACAGTAGATATATGTGTGTAAGTGTATACTATATATACAGTAGATATATGTGTGTAAGTGTATACTGTATATACAGTAGATATATGTGTAAGTGGATACTTTATATACAGTAGATATATGTGTGTAAGTGTATACTTTATATACAGTAGATATATGTGTGTAAGTGTATACTTTATATACAGTAGATATATGTGTAAGTGTATACTATATATACAGTAGATATATATGTGTAAGTGTATACTTTATATACAGTAGATATATGTGTAAGTGTATACTTTATATACAGTAGATATATATGTGTGTAAGTGTATACTTTATATACAGTAGATATATGTGTGTGTAAGTGTATACTATATATACAGTAGATATATGTGTAAGTATATACTTTATATACAGTAGATATATGTGTAAGTGTATACTATATATACAGTAGATATATATGTGTAAGTGTATACTTTATATACAGTAGATATATATGTGTGTAAGTGTATACTTTATATACAGTAGATATATATATGTGTAAGTGTATACTTTATATACAGTAGATATATGTGTAAGTGTATACTTTATATACAGTAGATATATATGTGTGTAAGTGTATACTTTATATACAGTAGATATATATGTGTGTAAGTGTATACTTTATATACAGTAGATATATGTGTAAGTATATACTTTATATACAGTAGATATATGTGTGTAAGTGTATACTATATATACAGTAGATATATGTGTAAGTGTATACTTTATATACAGTAGATATATGTGTAAGTGTATACTATATATACAGTAGATATATGTGTGTAAGTGTATACTTTATATACAGTAGATATATGTGTGTAAGTGTATACTTTATATACAGTAGATATATGTGTAAGTGTATACTATATATACAGTAGATATATGTGTAAGTGTATACTATATATACAGTAGATATATGTGTAAGTGTATACTATATATACAGTAGATATATGTGTAAGTGTATACTTTATATACAGTAGATATATGTGTGTAAGTGTATACTTTATATACAGTAGATATATGTGTGTAAGTGTATACTTTATATACAGTAGATATATGTGTAAGTGTATACTATATATACAGTAGATATATGTGTGTAAGTGTATACTATATATACAGTAGATATATGTGTGTAAGTGTATACTATATATACAGTAGATATATGTGTAAGTGGATACTTTATATACAGTAGATATATGTGTGTAAGTGTATACTTTATATACAGTAGATATATGTGTAAGTGTATACTATATATACAGTAGATATATGTGTGTAAGTGTATACTATATATACAGTAGATATATGTGTGTAAGTGTATACTATATATACAGTAGATATATGTGTAAGTGTATACTATATATACAGTAGATATATGTGTGTAAGTGTATACTTTATATACAGTAGATATATGTGTGTAAGTGTATACTTTATATACAGTAGATATATGTGTAAGTGTATTCTTTATATACAGTAGATATATGTGTGTAAGTGTATACTTTTTATACAGTAGATATATGTGTAAGTGTATACTATATATACAGTAGATATATATGTGTGTAAGTGTATACTATATATACAGTAGATATATGTGTAAGTGTATACTATATATACAGTAGATATATGTGTGTAAGTGTATACTTTATATACAGTAGATATATGTGTGTAAGTGTATACTTTATATACAGTAGATATATGTGTAAGTGTATACTATATATACAGTAGATATATGTGTGTAAGTGTATACTATATATACAGTAGATATATGTGTGTAAGTGTATACTATATATACAGTAGATATATGTGTAAGTGTATACTATATATACAGTAGATATATGTGTGTAAGTGTATACTTTATATACAGTAGATATATGTGTGTAAGTGTATACTTTATATACAGTAGATATATGTGTAAGTGTATACTTTATATACAGTAGATATATGTGTAAGTGTATACTATATATACAGTAGATATATGTGTGTAAGTGTATACTATATATACAGTAGATATATGTGTGTAAGTGTATACTTTATATACAGTAGATATATGTGTAAGTGTATTCTTTATATACAGTAGATATATGTGTGTAAGTGTATACTTTATATACAGTAGATATATATGTGTGTAAGTGTATACTATATATACAGTAGATATATGTGTGTAAGTGTATACTATATATACAGTAGATATATGTGTAAGTGTATACTATATATACAGTAGATATATGTGTGTAAGTGTATACTATATATACAGTAGATATATGTGTAAGTGTATACTATATATACAGTAGATATATATGTGTAAGTGTATACTTTATATACAGTAGATATATGTGTGTAAGTGTATACTTTATATACAGTAGATATATGTGTAAGTGTATACTATATATACAGTAGATATATGTGTGTAAGTGTATACTTTATATACAGTAGATATATGTGTAAGTGTATACTATATATACAGTAGATATATGTGTGTAAGTGTATACTATATATACAGTAGATATATGTGTGTAAGTGTATACTTTATATACAGTAGATATATGTGTAAGTGTATACTATATATACAGTAGATATATGTGTAAGTGTATACTTTATATACAGTAGATATGTGTGTAAGTGTATACTTTATATACAGTAGATATATGTGTAAGTGTATACTATATATACAGTAGATATATGTGTAAGTGTATACTATATATACAGTAGATATATGTGTGTAAGTGTATACTTTATATACAGTAGATATATGTGTAAGTGTATACTTTATATACAGTAGATATATGTGTGTAAGTGTATTCTTTATATACAGTAGATATATGTGTGTAAGTGTATACTTTATATACAGTAGATATATGTGTGTAAGTGTATACTATATATACAGTAGATATATGTGTGTAAGTGTATACTTTATATACAGTAGATATATGTGTAAGTGTATACTATATATACAGTAGATATATGTGTGTAAGTGTATACTTTATATACAGTAGATATATGTGTAAGTGTATACTATATATACAGTAGATATATGTGTAAGTGTATACTTTATATACAGTAGATATATGTGTGTAAGTGTATACTATATATACAGTAGATATATGTGTGTAAGTGTATACTTTATATACAGTAGATATATGTGTAAGTGTATACTATATATACAGTAGATATATGTGTAAGTGTATACTTTATATACAGTAGATATATGTGTGTAAGTGTATACTATATATACAGTAGATATATGTGTGTAAGTGTATACTTTATATACAGTAGATATATATGTGTAAGTGTATACTTTATATACAGTAGATATATGTGTGTAAGTGTATACTATATATACAGTAGATATATATGTGTAAGTGTATACTATATATACAGTAGATATATGTGTAAGTGTATACTTTATATACAGTAGATATATGTGTGTAAGTGTATACTATATATACAGTAGATATATATGTGTAAGTGTATACTATATATACAGTAGATATATGTGTAAGTGTATACTTTATATACAGTAGATATATGTGTAAGTGTATACTTTATATACAGTAGATATATGTGTGTAAGTGTATACTATATATACAGTAGATATATATGTGTAAATGTATACTATATATACAGTAGATATATGTGTAAGTGTATACTATATATACAGTAGATATATATGTGTAAGTGTATACTATATATACAGTAGATATATGTGTAAGTGTATACTTTATATACAGTAGATATGTGTGTAAGTGTATACTTTATATACAGTAGATATATGTGTAAGTGTATACTATATATACAGTAGATATATGTGTAAGTGTATACTATATATACAGTAGATATGTGTGTAAGTGTATACTATATATACAGTAGATATATGTGTGTAAGTGTATACTATATATACAGTAGATATATGTGTAAGTGTATACTTTATATACAGTAGATATATGTGTGTAAGTGTATTCTTTATATACAGTAGATATATGTGTGTAAGTGTATACTTTATATACAGTAGATATATGTGTGTAAGTGTATACTATATATACAGTAGATATATGTGTGTAAGTGTATACTTTATATACAGTAGATATATGTGTAAGTGTATACTATATATACAGTAGATATATGTGTGTAAGTGTATACTTTATATACAGTAGATATATGTGTAAGTGTATACTATATATACAGTAGATATATGTGTAAGTGTATACTTTATATACAGTAGATATATGTGTGTAAGTGTATACTATATATACAGTAGATATATGTGTGTAAGTGTATACTTTATATACAGTAGATATATGTGTAAGTGTATACTATATATACAGTAGATATATGTGTAAGTGTATACTTTATATACAGTAGATATATGTGTGTAAGTGTATACTATATATACAGTAGATATGTGTGTAAGTGTATACTATATATACAGTAGATATATGTGTAAGTGTATACTATATATACAGTAGATATATGTGTAAGTGTATACTATATATACAGTAGATATATGTGTGTAAGTGTATACTATATATACAGTAGATATATGTGTAAGTGTATACTATATATACAGTAGATATATGTGTGTAAGTGTATACTATATATACAGTAGATATATGTGTAAGTGTATACTATATATACAGTAGATATATGTGTGTAAGTATATACTTTATATACAGTAGATATATGTGTAAGTGTATACTTTATATACAGTAGATATATGTGTGTAAGTGTATTCTTTATATACAGTAGATATATGTGTGTAAGTGTATTCTTTATATACAGTAGATATATGTGTGTAAGTGTATACTTTATATACAGTAGATATATATGTGTGTAAGTGTATACTATATATACAGTAGATATATGTGTAAGTGTATTCTTTATATACAGTAGATATATGTGTGTAAGTGTATACTTTATATACAGTAGATATATATGTGTGTAAGTGTATACTATATATACAGTAGATATATGTGTAAGTGTATACTATATATACAGTAGATATATGTGTAAGTGTATACTATATATACAGTAGATATATGTGTGTAAGTGTATACTATATATACAGTAGATATATGTGTAAGTGTATACTATATATACAGTAGATATATGTGTGTAAGTGTATACTATATATACAGTAGATATATGTGTGTAAGTGTATACTTTATATACAGTAGATATATGTGTGTAAGTGTATACTATATATACAGTAGATATATGTGTAAGTATATACTTTATATACAGTAGATATATGTGTAAGTGTATTCTTTATATACAGTAGATATATGTGTGTAAGTGTATACTATATATACAGGCCAGTACCATGCACTGATGACTGACCTTGTACCTCACAGAATCCACTCGTATCGAGTGCAAACAAACAGTCACTATAGCAACAACTATACATTCAGACATCTCAACAACGTTAGCAACAGATCAGCCGGTCTACTGGTGTACGGAGACCTCGGTAAACTAGGTGGTAAGTTGTCTGTCCGTGTGTCCTTCCTTGTGTCTGTCTGTCTTCATATCTGTCTGTCTGTGTGTCCCATAGAGATACAGGTAGTGGCCTAGGTCAACGAGACAGTGGTAATGTTGTGTCCGGCTAGTCAGGATCGTGGTAGAGTATATTACACACACAATAGCAGTCTACTTAGTACCACTTTTAGAGGCTTTATTATATAGATATAGCCCCGCCCATCTCTTTTTAACATGTTGTTTCTACACTTGACCGGCGGTCAATCATAACAATGAAAAAACGAATTCTGTTAATAAACCACTTTTTGATAGAATGAAACTGTGACTGATCCTATTGATGAGTCATAGTGAGGTACTATTGATGGGTCATAGTGAGGTACTATTGATGAGTCATAGTGTAGTACTATTGATGAGTGATAGTGAGGTACTATTGATGAGTGATAGTGAGGTACTATTGATTAGTCATAGTGAGGTATTACTGATGAGGCATAGTGAGGTACTATTGACGAGTGATAGTGAGGTAATATTGATGAGTCATAGTGAGGTAATATTGATGAGTCATAGTGAGGTACTATTGATGAGTCATATTGAGGTACTATTGATGAGTTATAGTGAGGTACTATTGATTAGTCATAGTGAGGTACTACTGATGAGGCATAGTGAGGTACTATTGACGAGTGATAGTGAGGTACTATTGATGTGTCATAGTGAGGTACTATTGATGAGTTATAGTGAGGTACTATTGATGAGTTATAGTGAGGTACTATTGATGTGTCATAGTGAGGTACTATTGATGTGTCATAGTGAGGTACTATTGATGTGTCATAGTGAGGTACTATTGATGAGTTATAGTGAGGTACTATTGATGTGTCATAGTGAGGTACTATTGATGAGTTATAGTGAGGTACTGTTGATGAGTTATAGTGAGGTACTATTGATGAGTTATAGTGAGGTACTATTGATGAGTCATAGTGAGGTACTATTGATGAGTTATAGTGAGGTACTATTGATGAGTTATAGTGAGGTACTATTGATGAGTCATAGTGAGGTACTATTGATGAGTTATAGTGAGGTACTATAGATGAGTCATAGTGAGGTACTATTGATGAGTCATAGTGAAGTACTATTGATGAGTCATAGTGAAGTACTATTGATGAGTCATAGTGAAGTACTATTGATGAGTCATAGTGAAGTACTATTGATGAGTCATAGTGAAGTACTATTGATGAGTCATAGTGAAGTACTATTGATGAGTCATAGTGAGGTACTATTGATGAGTCATAGTGAGGTACTATTGATGAGTCATAGTGAAGTACTATTGATGAGTGATAGTGAAGTACTATTGATGAGTTATAGTGAAGTACTATTGATGAGTCATAGTGAGGTACTATTGATGAGTCATAGTAAAGTACTATTGATGAGTGATAGTGAGGTACTATTGATGAGTCATAGTGAAGTACTATTGATGAGTCATAGTGAGGTACTATTGATGAGTCATAGTGAGATACTATTGATGAGTCATAGTGAGGTACTATTGATGAGTCATAGTGAAGTACTATTGATGAGTCATAGTGAAGTACTATTGATGAGTCATAGTGAAGTACTATTGATGAGTCATAGTGAAGTACTATTGATGAGTCATAGTGAAGTACTATTGATGAGTCATAGTGAAGTACTATTGATGAGTCATAGTGAAGTACTGTTGCTGTAGGGGGGAGGATTGTCAGACGCCTGATACAAGAGGCACAAAGCAATCTCTATGATGCTGTCTTACATGTTGGAGACTTTGCTTACGACTTCCATGATGATTATGGCCGGAGAGGTGAGTCCCCTGGTACATCTGTTGTATGTCTCATCACAGGGCCCTTCCGCTGTATCGCTAATACCATAGAGTTAACCAGGGGTGCTATAGAGTGTTTATTCTGTCACAGGCGATGCCTTCATGAATAGGATAGAGCCCATAGCCAGTCGTCTCCCGTATATGCATTGTGTAGGAAACCATGAGATAGCCTTTGACTTCATACATTACAGACATAGACTGAGTTCTCCCAATGTCCCCTGGCCCATCCCCAAATATCAGGTGTGTATAACTCTATGTCTATGTTCTTTTATTTGTATCACTTTTATATACACTTGCCATGTTTGTTCTCTATTCTACTAGTTTTGGTTTCAGTAGAATAAAATTGAAAAATTTAATGGCATGTAATCGTTAACATTGGCGGCAATTATCAACAAAAGTGCACCATGAAAAACTAAAATAAAAAACTTTAAAAGTGAATAATAATACTGGTGCTGTTTTACGATAATAATTATTATTATATTGAGTAAAAAATAAAAATGAACGCTAATACTGACAATTATTAATCATGAAAAACATGTCCCTGTGCTAATGATTGAATTTTTGTCTGGCTGACATCAAATATTAAATCTCTGGTGACATATTCGTCAAAATCGAAAACCAGATTTCAACTTGAACAATCATGGGTGACTATTTGAAATAAATGCTGATGGGAAATAAGGGTGCTTTCGGATACCCTATGCATAGGGCAGTCGTTGAATACTCGTTGAGGGCTCAACGATGACTGTCGTTTAACGGAAGTTGTTTGAGCATAAACCATAGACATATTTATTTTCATCAACGTCTATGAAAACTGTATAGCTGGAGCGAGCCCACTTTAGTTTCTTTACAAACAAAAATGAATTACGATGATTTTATCGTCTGATTTATTTTTTATATACATTATATTACATTGTCACGACTTGAAACGGGGAGGAAAAGTGATTGATAAAAGTTGACTCGTTAAAACTGTTTGTTAGGTGGAGTCAAGGTCAGTCAACGACGCTACCTTCCTCGCTTGTCACTTCCATCGTTGAGCCCAAATTGCCCATTGCCGCCATGTTTTTTCTGCCCTCAACGACGGGGTTTCCGAATGGTCTCGTTTAATCCCATCGTTAAACCCTACGCGTAGGGTATCCGAAAGCACCCTAAATGTAGACAGTTCTGAAATGAACGCATACATTTCCTAGAGCATATGTCGACTATTCTGTGGAGAAAATCTTTTCAATTCTTTTTGAAATGTTGACATTCGTCTCCCACAAGCTATATGGTACGATTTAGACGTTCATACCAGGATTGCCAAAGCTCCCGAATGTTATGAAAGTAGAAAAATCTTAGACTGATTGTCGGAATAATTTTTTATGATGCATTCGATCAGTGTAGCCGCATCCCAGAGTGAATTTTGATTCAATTTTTGATCAGTGCGTAATCAACATTCATTCTAGCCCTGTCTGCGTCCGTTCGTCTGTACATTCCCTCCTGGGTTTGTCACAACTGTCGTAGAGAGCATTTGAGCACTGTTTTTGTGGAAAGTCTTGTTAAATATAATAATGATGATCATATAATAGTTCAACGAAACGCTTGGTGCTTGAAGCCCATTGTAGATTTATAACGAAACGAAACCAACCGCAAGGTTTAATTTTAAAACAATTTGGAAAGTTCTTTGAAACTTTGAGGAATAAAACATGCCAATTAACAACAGCACCATTTACTGCAGTCTAACCGCTGCCGCTACTACTGCTACTACTACTGCTACTACTACTACTGTTACTACTACTACTGCTGTTACTGCCACTACTGCTGCTACTACTGCTGCTACTACTACTACTACTGCTACTACTGCTGCTACTGCTACTACTACAACTACTACTACTACTGCTACTACTACTGTTGCTACTGCTACTACTACTACTACTACTGCTGCTACTGCTATTACTACTGCTACTACTACTGCTACTACTACAACTACTACTGCTACTACTACTGCTGCTACTGCTACTACTACTACCACTACTATTAATGCTGTTACTACTACTACTGCTCCAGATGTGGTATAGCTTTGACATTGGACTGGCACATTTCATAAGCTATTCAACAGAAGTCTACTTCACTGACAACCAGGCATATGTTAGCAAGCAGTATGACTGGCTTAAGGAAGACCTGGAGAAAGCTAACGGGTGAGCTACTTGCAGTTTCTCAGGCTAAAGCAAACACAAGCGCCTGATTGGCTTAAACTACTGTACGACGTCTCACCTACAGTATGAGCTGAAGTCACATGAGCTGACACTGACATTAGATTGTTGTGTTTGAGACAGGCAGAGGGACGTGCGACCTTGGATCATCGCATTTGGTCACAGGCCCATGTACTGCTCCAACTTCAACAGAGATGACTGTACTAAGAATGTAGGTACATGATCTCTTCTCCTTTGATATCCTATCTCTACATATGAATACTGTGTAGATTGTGTGTTTTTGTACTGTAGATATCAATGATGAGACAAGAGCCATATAATCTAGAGAGACTGTTCCACTCTGCAGGAGTTGATGTGATTATACAGGCTCATGAACACTCCTACGAGCGTCTGTACCCTCTGTATAATGGTACATGTTACCTACGCGATATATTGTAAATATATTGTACATATACCGCATTGTATGCTGTAGATACACTGTATATTGTAGGCACACAGACAGACTGTGGCTATACAAATCCAAAGGCAGCAATACACATTATAGCTGGGTCAGCAGGCTGTAATGAGAGGGAGATGTTATGTGCTGATGTGTTCCTCTCCGCTCCACCATATTGGTCTGCTAAGAGGTACGTTTGACTTGTGAAAGCGCGGAGAGGTCAGGGTCAGCGCATTGTAACACTTTCTTGGAATTATCTCCTCCATGTATGTCCTGGATATCACAGCTTAAAGCCCTGGTCACACGAGGCCGAATTTCTGACAAAACTGTAAACGAAACTTTTTTTTCAAGCCCAGCGAATTCGTTGCTTAGAAAACCGAGCGAACATTTCAGTTTCGTCGTGATCAAGCAATGCGAGGTTTGGGAAAATTGTCGTGATTGGACCACATAAGCTCATTAATTGGTTTATATTCTATGTGCCATTATTGGCTGATTTCCAATGTCAGGGTCATTCACAACGAACACATGGTTTCCATAGTAGCACATTTGTTTTTTAAAAAAAATAATTATTTATTTTATTATATTCATAATGAGTTTTAAATAAATGACAGATAATAATAATAATAAATTACAATCTAACAATTTGAATAGTACTGGCTGGTCAAACTTAGCTATTTATTAAAATAATCTAATCCAAACCTTGCTTCATTTAATTTCCATGCTTTTGCATCACTCAGTAAAGTATGAGTAGGCCCGCGCACAAAACACAATGCGCTGTCATTGGATGGAACTAGTAATCGCTAGGCGTAACGAACTAATTATAGTTCTCGTGTGACCGGCGTAACGAAACTTTATTCGTCGTGCTTCAGCGATCACCTAATAAAGTTTCGTTATCGGTCTCGTGTGACCCGGGCATTAGTGTTATTTTGTGGCATATTTGAATTGGAATAAGGCTTAGGACAAAATGACGCATGTAGTTGGTAGAGGTGTTGGCCTGTGGCCACAAGGATTCGGGCACTCTTCCTAGTCGTTCCTCCCTCAAAAATATTTTATGTAAATAACTTCGGCTAATTCCATGCTGAATGAATCTGTTTTCTTTCTTTCGTGCACCATGTAGGACTGCAATATTTTATTTTACTACACGTAAATTGCGTACTTGCAGGTCTTGGTTGCCGGGCTTAAATGGTTACGGTCGACTGCATATCGTCAACTCCACCCACCTGAGGTGGCAGCAGCTGATGTCCATCTCAAACCAGCCTCTCGACTCGCTCATGCTTGTGCAGGAGAAGCATGGCCCACGGAGCACATCTGGTCTCAGAGAGGAAAGATGCTCTCAATGACATTTTTATTGTTATTTTTTATCAAAGTTGTAGTCGCGCAGTCCAACATTTCCTACCGGTTAGTGTACCAGAATATCGCTGTTGACCAGTTTCACTCAATTCCGTGTACAAGAAATGGTGGAGCAATTGGTTTTGTATAAATAACCATTGGGAAACTAGATTTTGTGTAAAGAATAAGGTAATCCTTTCTTTCTCTCCTCTAGCAAGCTTAACTGTTATGACGTCAAATTGTCGGAGAAAATATTTGGTATAATGATAGTCAATATTACATAACCGCGAGACGAAGTAAAGTTTGTTTTGTAAAGCGTGTATATATTTCAAACAAAAGATTTGGAGCACAGCTCTATAATAGTCGATAAATTGTCTGCATATGATATGTGGTAATGATAACTCCAAATATATCAGTCAACCAGTGCTATAGAAATGGCAGCATATAATTACCATGTTGGTGGTAAGACAACTTCAAAAACTAAATGCCCATAAGTAAATGTAATCTGTATACAATTCTGTCTAATATGGCGATTCATCACACAAGTAAGTAGTGAAGTTAAAATCACATCAAAATCGAATAAAAAAATAATCAAAGATGGATAAATTATCAAAGAAATAATAAGTTTCAGATAGCAAATGCCATTGCTAGTCATTGCATTGAGCTCTCCTGTGGCTCACGGAACGCTGTCAGCATTAAACTGATCGGTAGCATCAGCATGAACATCCGGTGGCAGAGATTGTGGTGCTGGGGGGACCCATCGGGGCACGGAAGGACTCGGGGGTGAGTTAATGTTAGGGGGTCCAATATCGTCTACAAGAGATCAATGACTTAAGTGACAACAGGCTACGTGTGTCAGCAGCAATCCTAGCTATGGTGGAGGCACTTGCGCCTGGTCACTTCACAGAAAGTAAAGCATTTCATAGCAAAGAGTCCGTAAGACAATTTAGTAGGAACGAACGACACTTTCATATCAAATATTTATTAACAAGCAAAAGAACAGCTGTGATCAAATATTAGAATACACAAACGTGGCCTTAATCAATATGTTACCAAACCTCAGTGCTTACAATACCACACCAATCTGGATCATTAAAGTTTAAACTCTACTCAGACTTCCTTCAATAGAAATAAACTTTGGGTAGATGTTTTTAACAGAAACGACTGAAAAATTAAAATGAGCTGCTACATTTTGATTTTGTGAATCGAAAAAATGAAGACAGAGTTCGAAAAATAACATTCTAGAAAAATTATTCCAACTACAGTTCACTTGGCGCTTTCTCTAGGCCAGGCAATTAGTGCACTGATTGGCTGGTGGAAGGAATGCGGTGATTGGCTAGTGAAAGGAATGCGGTGATTGGTTGGTGGAAAGAATGCAGTGATTGGCTGGTGGAAAGAATGCAGTGACTGGCTGGTAGAAGGAATGCAGTGATTGGCTGGCGGAAGGAATGCGGTGATTGGCTGGTGGAAGGAATGCAGTGATTGGCTGGTGGAAGGAATGCAGTGATTGGCTGGTGGAAGAATGCAGTGATTGGCTGGTGGAAGGAATGCTGTGATTGATTGGATTGCAGTGATTGGCTGCAAAACGAGGGTGGAGCAAAGCCCGTAATCAACTGACCTGATTGCAATCTAAATGACTAGCCAATCACACAGCCGTCTCACTCTTTTGTGATTGCTTGGTTTTAGCCTGATGAGCAGCGACTGCAGAATCATTGGCAGCGTCTGATAGTATTTTTCTACCTGCAGAAGCAATTATCAATCTGGCAGGGTGTTGGTACAAGATGACATGCAAGATTAGTGGTACAGACAAGGATAGTAGACAAGGTGCAGTCGACTGTGTGCCAGTACTTCTACATACGACATTACCACAACATTTGTGGTTGGAGGTCAATGTGATTGAGAGACATTGAACACAAACAAACACATTTTAGTAAAGACGTCAATGTTATGATAAAACCTATTGGTAACTATTAACAACGTGTTAAGGGGTGGTCACACCAACACACAGGGGACTGCAACTTGTCAACATCCGGGTGATAAGATAACAAGATCATGTGACAAACAAGGAATCACCTGCATCTGTGTGACAAAATATTTCTGATGCCATGCTACATCACAACAAACACGCTAGCTACAGAATGGTTACTACTAGTTGTACTGTATTGGTACACATTACAGCACAACTAGTACTTCTGCTACTGTACTGTTTACAGAGAGGAAATGAATGGTGAAAGCTAACGATATCGACCAATCAGAAGAATGTTGTCACACCAATCAGATGAAAGTGATGATGTATAGATGACAATCACTATGGACAGGCGTTACCTTGCAGTTTATTTCTCAGTTCATCTATAAAAGAGACGTAGGGGCGTTAAGGCATACAAGAGACAAGCTATGGCAGAGTAAAACACACACCTTGTACAATTCCCTGTCTGACGTGGCCTGGTAGACCACCCTGGCGGCGCTGGGCAGTAGGTCTAGAGGTGGGCCGGCCACCCGACCTGGGTGGGCTAGTATGAGGCATTGCATCGACTGCCATGGTTGCCACCCGGTAACTGGGGTTAACCAAGCCATGAGGCATCAATCGAGCTGCTTCCTGCACAGACATGCCCCCCGGCGTAGAGGCAGGCCTCGGGGCAGTGTCCTCAGGCAAAGCCCGTCTACCAGGCATCCTTATGGGCAACTGTTTGTCATCACGGCTATCGCTTGATGAGAGCGAAGAAAAACTGCGAGCAGACGGCACCCGTTCTCTATTCCCGACCTGGTCTGTGGAATGTTCCCTGTGTACAACATCGCCACCCGCATTACCAGAAGGTGAATGTCTGCTTTGGCTTTGCTCCAAATAATACTGATGAGGTATTGGTTGCCTCTGCCGGAATCTGAAGCTTTCCACTCCATCAGGAGACTCCATGCCTCTGTGCTCAGAATATCCAACTTGTTCAGGATGGCCTCTACGTTCCGGATACCCTTCATGTTCCGGATACCCTTCATGTCCAGGGAAGCCTTTATGTTCAAGATACCCTCTGTGCTCGGGATAGCCTCTATGTTCGGGATATCCTGTAAGCGCAGGATGACCAGACTGTAAGTGTGATATGGAGTGCGACTCAGAGTAAAGATTGGGGCGTGTTACTACAGGAGAAGGTGGTACTGCAGGTGGTACAACTGGACCGCTAACAGGTGGGGTGGGTGGGCGACGACGAGCAGGTAAGGGTGGAGAAGGAGGTTGAGAATTTGGAGAGTTGTTAGCATCAGGAGTAGGTTGTGAGGCAGGAATGGTGGTGTCTTCGCCACTCAAACTATGTGAGTTAGTAAGAGTAGGTTTCCTGGTGTAGTCTACAGCAGGCTTTGGGGGCAGCTTAGGATGATGAGATAGACGGCTGGGTAGTTCTGGCCGGACTGAGTCTGTGTCAGAGGCAACAGATGTCTTTGTGGTCCTGCTAGCAGCCACAGGGGGAGCTGCTGTGTTGACCTTGTGATTGACCTCATGACTGACCTCGTGGCTGACTTCATGACTGACTTGGTGGCTGATCTCATGGCTGAGCTCATTGCTGGGTGCAGACGACTGATGAGAGGCGTAGAGCTCATTGATGGGTGCAGACGAGTGCTGATGAGAGGAGTAGAGCTCTCTGCTGGGTGCAGGCGAGTGGTGGTGAGAGGAGTAGAGTTCATTGTTCGGTGCAGACAACTGCTGGTGAGAGGGGTCGAACTCACTGCTGGGTGCAGACGAGTGCTCATGAGAAGAGCAGAGTTCATTGCTCAGTGCAGACGAGTGCTGATGAGAGGGGTAAAACTCATTGCTGGGTGCAGACGAGTGCTCTTGAGAAGAGCAGAGTTCATTGCTCGGTGCAGACAACTGTTGATGAGATAGGTAGAACTCATTGTTGGGTGGATTAGGAGGTGAGTGGCCTCCCGAGTCATCTTCTACGGGCAGCGAGGGGGCGGGTCTATAATAAGCTTTGTTAGAACTATGAGGGAGCTTTGGAATGCTTTGTGGTGATGACTGGTAACTACCTGAGAATGTGTGATTGGCTGAAGAGGCCACAGTCCCTTCTGGTGGCGGCGGTGCTACCAGGACCGCCCCACTGTCTGGAATGTCTGCGTGATGCCAGCTCTCAGTCTAAAAGTAATTGCAATAGAATAGCTACTACATAGGCATAGTAACACATAAGATAACTTCTACATGGGTACAATAATACACAAGAAAACTACTAGAACAGATGAATCAAAACCTGATATTGAGGAGCTAATTCCGACGAGTTGGGCTGCCAGCCATGTTCTATTTCCTCGACGACAATAGAAGGAAACATTCCTTGGACACCATTGACCTCTCCCTTCCAGTAGCCATCATCGATACCTTCAGACAAGAAAAACTTTAACTCAAATCAGCCAACTATGTGAAGCGCATGACAGAGGTTGCATTCCTACGGATCGTATCAAACAGACAAAACAAACCAGCTACATTTAATACAGCCCAGAAAAGTATCATATAAACTCAATCAAGGAAGAGAATAAATATAACAAGTCAAAGAACAGATCACATGCAACCAATCAAAGAAAAGAACACAATCAACTCACCATTTTCGTCTCTGCTAAGAAGAGTGATTAGTTGGCCGGCAGAAAAAGACAATTCATCTGCTCCGTCAGCGGGATAGTCGTAGAGTGCTCTTACATAACCGACAGCTTCTTCTATGTAATAGATAGCATATGCATTACACATATATACCATACATAGCATCCTACATACAATATACAACTGACACTAATGAAATGTACCATGGTGTGAAGGCGCCAATGTACCACCAAGTTGTACAGTTGGAGTTTGCTCAGTGTACACCTGCTGCTGATTGTCATCACAGTGTACATCAGCGGTGTCTTCACATGCCTGGATGTAGTTCTCTGGCACCATTCCAAACAAACCGGAAGCATTCTTAGCCTGCAATATACAAGTGAATATATACCATAGAGTACAGCTAACATTAATAACTGTCATGTTCAAATATGCCCACCAGCTCTGTTCCCACCCTGTTGTACTTCTCGCCCCTCCGCTGCCCCTCGCTGCTCTAGTCTCAGCCCACTCTACCAATCTACCGATGCTCTTTACCAGCTCATCCCTACCTCCACACAAACTCCACCCCCTCCACCTCTCTCCCATTGCAACTTTTGCACAGCTTTACCCTCTACATCTCTCTCTCTCTTTTATGCCCAATTGAAAGAAAAC
Source organism: Cryptosula pallasiana (assembly GCA_945261195.1). NCBI lineage: Eukaryota > Metazoa > Bryozoa > Gymnolaemata > Cheilostomatida > Cryptosulidae > Cryptosula > Cryptosula pallasiana. The sequence goes on along the minus strand of OX183132.1, from coordinate 35,973,186 downwards.
AAAAGAAGACATTACCGGCACATGTTTCACTGAGCTCTATGTAGAGATTTTCTGCAGCTGCTGCATACAAGTAAATGACAAAAAAACTGATGAACAAATGCTGCAATTGATGCATACTGGAAGAAAATAATTATAAATAGTCATAAATTAAAATGAAGTTACTTTTCAATCATCTGTTGTTAGCAAATTGACATTTTTGGTGACTTGTCTCTCCTGACATCGATGGAAGAAAAATTAAATCCACAAAAAGTGAGCGGTTTTTTACTGTAGTTACGCGTGGCTGAACAATCGCATGTATGAGAGCGATGATTGTGCCACCAACGAAATAGCACTTGCTCCACTTTATACTCACTGGAAAGCAGTTATTTAATGCAATCAGAGTTATCTACTTTCCGAGAGCAGATGACTCTACTTCAGTTTAGTAAATAAAAATAATAAATTACTGAAAAATACATAAACATTAATTAACAAAAGTCTTAGAGATAAACAAAAATGAACAAAAAAGTTTTCTATTACTAACGTACTAACACTTAGACAGATAGACCAATTATAAACCATTGCTTATGTTTAAAATGGCCAAATCAGTTTTCTAATCATTGTTTTGGCATCTGGACATTTATATTTTTAGAAGCTAAAGACATTGTAACTTTCTAATTTCATTTCCACGTCACGTAGTGATACTTAAAAATGGACATGCGTGCAAAAAATAATTTTTTTTTCCACAAAACGCAACTTCCAAAGAAACTTGCTGTGTGTGTGGGCCTTAACGATGGAATGTCATTGATTGACACGATATTCACTAGCTAGAACTATCTTTTGTCTAATGTCAAAGAGTGCCAACAATGAAAATTTGGCGTTTATTTTCCTCACAAAAAAATTCTGAATAAAGATAATTTGAATCTTTTGACATTATTTGAGTTAAAAATAATTTTTTCGGCTGTAATCTTGCTTCAGTTTTTGAGAGATTGGCCATGTAATTTATCATGTGAATGGTGGTGAGCACATAATAGCAAACTTATCAATAATAAACTAAAATGCCGACTCAAATAAAACACTTTCAAAAATCTGAAACTAATTGCACACCTAACTATTACGCTCTTGAAAGTCTGTGCACAAAGACTATTACTGGTATGCCCCCTTTTATCCAAATAAGCCAATTTTTTGCAACTCAGCCTTATGGCCTTATAAAAGTTGTTGTGTATCGGAAAAAAAATAGCGTACAAGCCAGCGTCTATTGTGAATATACTGTAGATGGAATTAACGAGAGCACAAAATCCCGAAATCCCTAGAAATAGATAAATTAGGTTTAATTCCGCCCGAAATCGGTGAGATAGCACCTATAAAAATCCTCTACCCCTGTCCTTGTTGTGCTTAATGCATGCAAGCCTTCCTATCAGTGGGTCATACAGACAAACTCACAGACAGGCAAAACCAGCACATACAAGGGCATGCAACTCACAGACAAAACCAGTACATACAACTCACAGGCAGAACCAGTACATACAAGGGCATACAACTCACAGACAGAACCAGTACATACAAGGGCATACAACTCACAGACAAAACCAGCACATACAAGGGCATACAACTCACAGGCAGAACCAGTACATACAAGGGCATACAACTCACAGGCAGAACCAGTACATACAAGGGCATACAACTCACAGACAGAACCAGTACATACAAGGGCATGCAACTCACAGACAAAACCAGTACATACAACTCACAGGCAGAACCAGTACATACAAGGGCATACAACTCACAGACAGAACCAGTACATACAAGGGCATACAACTCACAGACAAAACCAGTACATACAACTCACAGGCAGAACCAGTATATAGAAGGGCATACAACTCACAGACAGGCAGAACCAGTACATACAAGGGCATACAACTGACAGACAGAACCAGTACATACAAGGGCATACAACTGACAGACAGAACCAGTACAAACAAGGGCACACAACTCGGAGACAGAACCAGTACATACAAGGGCACACAACTCACCCTGAGCCATCCATCTCCAGTGCCATGGTCTATTATAGATACAATATCTCCTTCAACCAAGTCCAACTCGTCAGCTTCATTGGCCTGTTACATAACACACACCCATATTGTGTATACATGTATACAAGTCTACATGGGCATACACATGCACACTGTATATAGTGTACCACAGTACAACATACACAGTGTACCACAGTACAACATACACAGTGTACCACAGTACAACATACACAGTGTACCACAGTACAACATACACAGTGTACCACAGTACAACATACACAGTGCACCACAGTACAACATACACAGTGTACCACAGTACAACATATACAGTGTACCACAGTACAGCATACACAGTGTACCACAGTACAACATATACAGTGTACCACAGTACAACATATACAGTGTACAACAGTACAACATACACAGTGTACCACAGTATAGCATACACAGTGTACTACAGTACAACATACACAGTGTACCACAGTACAACATACACAGTGTACCACAGTACAACATACACAGTGTACCACAGTACAACATACACAGTGTACCACAGTACAACATACACAGTGTACCACAGTACAACATACACAGTGTACCACAGTACAACATACACAGTGTAGAACAGTACAACATACACAGTGTACCACAGTACAACATACACAGTGCACCACAGTACAACACACCTTGTAGTCATAAATAGCGACAGCGGTGCTCATACTCGACAGGCAGCTAGATGAAGCGCTCGGTGTGATGCTCAGGTGTGAAGGTCGCTGATTGATGACATGCTCAGACACGCTCTCACCGAAGGAGTCGAATGTGTCAGCGCTATGAGTGCTGCCTCTGGACGTGAAACTCTGATTGTCTGGTATGGCAGGCATTGACTCGTGCTCGCTGGTAGCCTGGGAGAGCATCTCGTCAACTGGCACTAGAAAAAACAAAGGGTTTATCAACAAAAGTAGCCTAACACCCTCGTATATGTACAATACAACTTATCTAGGACCACAGGCCACACTTACTGTCAACAGTGCGCAGAAGATCGAGTCTAGCCTCAGCTTTAAGCTTTGCAATCTCACTGCGTCTCACCCAAGTGTGCAACTTGGCTAGCTCCGCCTCCATCACAGCATCTCCAGGTACAGTCTTTAATGTAAAGTAACAGCAGTTAATACTGTATTACTAGTTTGTTAAGTAGTATCAGTGGGTGGGACTAACTTGATACATTACACTTAGTAGGGGGCGGAGCTAACAATAAAACATTACATTCACAAAGTAGTAGGGGGCGGAGCTAACAATAAAACATTACATATACAAATTAGTGGTAAACAAGTCAGACCTTGTTAGTGACTTGGTTAATTTTGTCATGGAGATCAGCTAACGCTTTTGTCTCTTTGGCAACCTTCCTAGCCCAGTTCTTAGTCTCTCTTTCTAGCCTCTGGTCCTCACCATAATCCACAGACAAACCATTCTCCTGCACAAATCCATGTGATTTATCAGTAAAGATAATATAAGACATAAACCACTGTTAATACCAGTTAACCCTACAATATGGGTGGAGATAAACCCTACAATATAGGTGGAGATAAACAGAATTTTTTTCATTCAATTAGCCGTTGGACACCTATCGATCATAGCCTTATTTCCTTCATTCCATTAGCAGTTGGACACTTATCGATCATAGCCTTATTTCCTTCATTCCATTAGCAGTTGGACACAATGGGCTTATTTCAAATTTGTTCAAAAATTAAAATAGTTTTTGCGCAATGAAATAAAAGAAAATACTTGCTAAAATTTTTCTGGAATGAGTTCTTTCTAGACAAAACTGTTTTCTGTAGTTGTAGCAGCTCATATTTTCTAAATATTATTATTCATAACAAACAACAACAAGCAGGTAGTCGACTGGTACTCGCCTTAGCCAATAAATATAATCAAATAACAATATGACAATAGGGAAAAACGCGCAACCTGAGAAAGTTTGGGGAAATCCCAATTAATCACGGAAATTTCGGGACTTTGTCCATTGATTTATGTTAGGGTGCAGCCATTATTTTTTTGAGTTTCCCCAGTATTAAAAAGTTTGCTCAGGTTGCGCGTTTTTACCTAATATCGGTAAAATCTTGACAGCTTTAAAACTGTTAAATCATGCAACTTAGGCTCGCGTGTGAAACAAGTTATACATACAGCCGTAATCACACACAAGTTTGCTAAAATAATTATAATTTATGAAACCGTATTCACACCACAAGAGTTAATCTATACAAACGTTATATAACAGAGAGATGACAGAGAATATACAGTGAAACTCCGTAAAACTCAATAACTCGGTTTATTCAATGTGACAGTGAAGGTCCAAACATTAGCCATGATTCAATATTACCATCTCCAACTCGACAAAAAAATTGCACCTTTTTCATTTTTAATATCAATTTCCAGGCAGTTTTGATGAAAAGCATTAGATAAAGCATAATGCTTGCAATCAAAGTTTTCTATTGAATTGAATGGCAGAAGTTTTCACTACCGAAAGTTGCAGGCTTCGCAACTGACGACATTTTGAAAACACACTCGCGATGATGCCTTTGAAACTTCAATTACTTGAAACCTCAGAATGTGACACAGATTCGAGGCTATCTAATAACGAGCAATAAAAAATGCCAATCTTATCAAGCCAACGCTATCTAAGCATGCTGTTGTTGATATTGTTGCAAAATAACAAAAAGTGCAGCCGATAGCCTGTCGGTAAAATAGTAACTGCTGTTGATACTTGTCAGTAGTAGTATATGAGCAGATCTCCCTACCAACTGCTGTTGATACTCGTCGAATGATTCTTGCCATTGGCTCATAACATATGATGCTAATTGATAATAATTTCAAAAAACAAACAGAGCAAACCTATCAAGTACTTTTTGGCCATATTTTATCATTATTATCATCATTTATTATTATGATTAGCCTGAAAAGGATAATTATTATTAAAAAATACTGATATTTAAAGTTGTCATTATTATTAGAACATATTCACATTGTGAGTCAAGTAAAAAAAATGTCTGGAAGTATCCGTATTATTTATAATATTATTATATGATTAGTTATATTGAGAGTATTCGCGACCTGTTCGTCGAGCAAAGTACAAAAAATATTAGGTGTTCATAATTCAATACGCCGCGTAAGCAACAAAACATTAGTTTAGAGCAACATAATTATTCAATAAAATTTTATAGTTTACCATACAATTCATAAAAAAGATAACTCCCAATTATCATATTAATCAAAAAAAATAATAAAATTTGAACTGCTATAAACTGGGATAGGTTGTAAAGCGGCCCGTCAATTTAGTAAATTTTGAACGCTTGCAGTTGTTTCAAATTATTTTTCAAGGATATAAAACTGGTCTATGAAAATGAAAAAAATCAACTAGCTCGTTATAATTTATTTAGTGTCCAGTTTCATTCGCGACCTACGAACAATATAAATAAATACTCATTCATTATTTTTTTTATTCATTGAGCTACTTTTGCTGACCCAAGAGTTCCGAATAAAATGATTATTTATTGATTAAATTTATTGCTGGTCTGATTATTTTTATTGCGATGTGTTTGGAGAACAGAGGTAGCGAATTCTCTTATTGCCATTTATTATTATTATCATTATATCTATAGTGTCATAGTGATGTTTGGACAATTCAATACTATAGATACTATAGATATATTATTCTTGGCCCTTTTGCATTGAATTATCCAGGTTTCACAGTGTATCCCTGTAGATATATTGAATATAAATACTCACTGGGTCATCGTGTACCGGCTCAAAGGTGAAGGTTATTTGCTCAGAGAAGACCTTGTTGGCTTGTAGAAAACAATCGAGGTTATATTGTGGGGTAACGAGGTTACAGGTGGAGACAACTTGATTGTGAGAGGACAATATATTTGTACAGGAGTCTATCTCTGTTTGTGCTATGACTGATAAACAGTTGGATAGTTCATCGTATACACCGTCGTCTAATGCCTGTAATATACATACAACACATACATACAACATATATATATAATACAACACATACATACAACATATATATATAATACAACACATGCATATAACATATATATAATATACAACACATACATACAATATATATATAATATACAACACATACATACATACAACATATATACAACAGTCACTATATTATACCTTGAAGAGAGAGGGAAAGTGCTTGGAATGAATTCTACTAGTGTGAGCATTGACAGCTGACAGCTGCAGCAGGTACCCATTTCTAGAACTTGTTGATTGAGTGTTAGCTTGCTCCATCTTAGCAAATGTCTGCAACAGCAATATCACTTTAACCTTGTATAGCTACAATCCTAAGGTGTAACAAAAGAAGACAACTCCTAACTATAAATAAGTTATACCTTGGCTTGACTTTTCTTCAAGGTGTTAACTGATGAGAACATCCCAGTATCTTTGTTAGACAACCTGCAATATATATGCATGTACAACTGCATGTAATACATGTATAACTGTATGTAATACATGTGTAACTGTATGTAATACATGTATAACTGTATGTAATACATGTACAACTGCATGTAATACATGTATAACTGTATGTAATACATGTGTAACTGTATGTAATACATGTATAACTGTATGTAATACATGTATAACTGTATGTAATACATGTATAACTGTATGCAATACATGTATAACTGTATGCAATACATGTATCAATGTATGCAGTACATGTATAACTGACCTTTGACCCGCGGCGTTAGCCTTATTCCTAGCCTCATGGGCCACCACCTCATCATCGGTATACTGTTTATGCTCCACCCCAAACTCCTTCACTGACTGAGCAAGATCTGCCTGCAGGGAGCTCAGTTGTTCAAGAGCCTGTCGGTAACACAACAATACTATAAGAGCAATAGTTACTAGTAGCAGCAGTAGTAACAGCAGAAGTAGCAGCAATATGCTAGTACGAGTAAATTAGTAGGAGACAAAACGTTAGAGAACTCACTTTTTTGATAGCGGCAGATTTGTGAGTCTTGAGAACCTTGCATCGCTCGGACACCGTCTGGTTGTAAACGTCGGCAGCTTTCATTCGGATTGTTCCAACTTTCTCTGTTTCCTCTAGACAGCACTTCCACGCAGAATGTATAGTTCTGGAAGAAGAGATCAATAGAGTGAGCCAGGTGAAGCGCTACGATTTGCACATATCCAAACCTTGGTAAGATGTACATGCTAGGGAGAGCAGATGTATAAATGAGTAACTACTGTAACAGGAAACCAACGGGTAGACAACCTTACCAGCAGGTGCGCTAACTATACAGCTACAGCTGAGTGTACCCTGTGTGAGACAGACCAATGATTAGTAGATCGGTGTATAGACTGGTACAACTAATTCAGTGCTATAATATTAGCTATGGAAGCAGGAAGAGCTATTACGGCACCAACCACATCGTCGAGGTGAAGTGAGCGGCTTCGTGACATTTATTTTTATTATTAAATACAAAAACATTGACAAGAAATCTACTTTATAAATTTAAATTTTCAACATTATTTTCTGATATCCGTTTGCACAGCTATAAAAAATAACTGCAAAAACGCAATGGATAAAAATGCAAGGATAATATGCTGGAATTAGACAATGAAGCTATACAATAGAGCTACACAATAGAGCTATACAATAGAGTAATGGTACACAAGGGGGTCTGCACTGGTTAAAGAACTAACGCTACGAGGCACACGTACATCCAAGGACCAAATGACTTGTACTGCGCAGTTATATATTACAAAAAAAAACGCTCAAACTTTACATTACAGTTATTTTCTGTAGAAAAGATGGCTCACTAAAAGGTTTGCTACGGCATAATTACAATATAAAACTATTTTCCACAATAAAAAGTTAGGTGTTGACATTTCGAGTTCAATTTTTCAACTTTAATTCTTATAATTCATTAAGCTGGCTCATTGACACATATTGCTATTTATTATAATAAAAACAAACTCTTTGTATACATTTAAAAACGCAAGCTTCGTTCACCAGCTGTTTCCATGACTAAATGACTTTTGTGAAAGACCATCGCAGACACCATTGACCTAGTGAACATTTCACATCACTGAAATAGCTTAAAACTAAACAATAGAGATACACAATAGAGATACACAATAGAGATATACAAGAGAGCTAAACAAGAGAGCTAAACAAGAGAGCTAAACAATAGAGCTACATAACAGAGCGATATTTACCTGTGCTCATCATCATGTTCCATGAAATTAAAAAGTTCTTTCTTCGAAAGGAGTTGTGAGGAGAGTTTTAGTAAGGACTGCAAATAGAAAGTATACAATAAATATACAACACAAGTATACAATAAATATACAACACAAGTATACAATAAATATACAACACAAGTATACAATAAATATACAACACAAGTATACAATAAATATACAACACAAGTATACAATAAATATACAACACAAGTATATAATAAATATACAACACAAGTATACAATAAATATACAACACAAGTATACAATAAATATACAACACAAGTATATAATAAATATACAACACAAGTATATAATAAATATACAACACAAGTATACAATAAATATACAACACAAGTATACAATAAATATACAACACAAGTATACAATAAATATACAACACAAGTACACAATAAATATACAACACAAGTATACAATAAATATACAACACAAGTATACAATAAATATACAACACAAGTACACAATAAATATACAACACAAGTATACAATAAATATACAACACAAGTATACAATAAATATACAACACAAGTACACAATAAATATACAACACAAGTATACAATAAATATACAACACAAGTATACAATAAATATACAACACAAGTACACAATAAATATACAACACAAGTATACAATAAAT